>BQNB010075434.1:0-31467 GCA_026074375.1 Tanacetum coccineum
TTTTTCAAATTAAGTTAATTAGAATTTAATTTTGATTTTTAATTTAATTTAGCATTTATTTTCTTAATTATTTTTTAGTATAGATATAATTTTAGATTTTCCCTATAACTAATTTTGTTTCCCGTAGTTTTTAAGATCCCTATTTCCTATATTTGTTTCCCGTAGATCAAATTAAATTTTATTTCATTAATTTTAGTTGTAATTATATCAGTGTTCATATCATATATTCTCCATCAGTCAATTTCTCTTCAAACCAGGATAATTTTCAATTGCAGCCTCGTTGGGACATACGACCCGGGAATATCTCTTCCGGAATCTTTTTATCATTGATTCTCCCTTATATATTTTATTTCTAAGTAGGTCTTGACTTTTTCCTTTGTCAAGGGTGAAGAGTTTGGATTTGCCTAGTATTTTATATATACTATCAACGAATCACCAAACACACCTTTTTTCTTTCGTTTCGCTTCCAAAAATCAATTTTCACAACGATCAACTTGTACAACTAACATCTATGCATCAAAATAAACCCAAAAGGACAAACGAAATTTAAATTTAAAAACTTATAAGAAAATCTTCAAAAATGTATATTTCGACACGAACCGGACAACCCAAACGTTGTTTAAATGAATACCCAAACACTCATATCAACCCGGAATATCAAGTTATTGATCAAAGTTGGAAAATTTATGGGTTTTGTTGTTGGTGAGGGGCGGACGAACCACAAGCACACACCAAAGTGTGTGTTTTTTTATGAAATGAAAATGATAAGGATTATGGATAAGGAAAGCATATTATGTACCACTTTAGACATGTTAGCTAAAATTAAGCCTCCATGTCTCCACTCTTGACCATTTGACCGGCCATGGTATCCCATGGGGTCTCGGCCTTTCTTTTCGTGTCGGGATCACTTAAATACTCGTAAAACTCAATCGTAAAATTTACCCCAAAGTTAAATAACATTTTTATTCACTTTAAAAATACTTTTCCATTAACCTAGAGTATTTACACGACATATTTACACTTTAAACCCTTTCAAAACTCATTTGGACATTAACAGACGTGTCAGACTCGTTTTTCGGCATTTCTCAAAATTCACGGGTCAAACCACCCGGAATACACATAACACAATAATACCTTCCAAAAGGGATTATTCATCACAATAAACCTCAAATCATCACATATCTCATAAAATCACCACTGTCAACATGGTACAAAATCTGAATAAACTGACAAAAGTCAAATAGTCAAAAGACTATAAATAAAATATTCAGAACACAAAAAGGGCAAAGGTTACATTTTACCCCCTTAAAAGAATTTCATCCCCGAAATTGAACTACTAACATTACTAAACAAAAGCGGGTACTTCAATTTCATTTGATCTTCACGTTCCCACGTGAATTCAGGGCCACGTTTCGAATTCTACCGAACCTTGACGATGGCAATCCTACTACGCTTCAACTTCTTAAACTCTCTTTCCAAAATTTCTACAGAATCTTCCACAAAATTCAACTTAGCATCAACTCGAATCTCATCCAAAGGCACTTGCAGTGTTGGATCAGCCAAACACTTCTTAAGGTTCGACACGTGGAACGTGTCATGAACACCATTCAATTCCTCAGGCAAATCTAACCGATAGGCGACATGGCCTACTTTCTCAATAATCTCAAACGGTCCAAAAAACCTAGGTGTTAACTTCCCTTTCTTCACAAAGCGTACCGCACCTTTCCAAGGTGACACTTTGAGCAAGACATAGTCACCTACACTAAACTCTATAGGCTTCCTCCTCTTATCAGCATAACTTTTCTGACGATCACGCACAGCCTTAAGCCTATCCTTAATCTGCGAGATCTTCTCAGTAGTCTCTTCACTAACTCAGGTCCTATCAACTGACCTTCTCCAACCTCAGCCCACATAATTGGCGAGCGACACTTTCTACAATACAATACCTCAAATGGAGTACATCTCACACTAGAATGATAACTATTGTTATACGAAAACTCAACCAACGGAAGATGAACATCCCAACTTCCTCCGAAGTCCAGGACGCATGCTCTAAGCATGTCTTCCAAAGTCTGAATAGTACGCTCACTCTGACCATCATTCTGAGGGTGATAAGCCATACTCATATCTAAATGAATCCCTAATGCCTCTTGCATTGACTGCCAAAACCTTGATGTGAAACGACTAACACGATCCGATATAATCGAGATCGGCACACCATGTCTATCAACTATCTCATTCAAATATGATCCAGCCAACATTTCCATCTTATAATCCTCGCGCATAGGTAGAAAATGAGCAGACTTAGTCAATCGGTCCACAATGACCCAGATTGTGTCATGCCCACTACTAGTCCTAGGCAACTTAGTAACAAAATCCATAGCTTTCCCTTCCCATTTCCATATGGGAATCTCAGGTTATTGGAGCAAGCCAGATGGCCTTTGATGTTTAGCCTTAACCTTCAAACAAGTCAAACACTTACTAACATACTCAGCTATATCCTTTTTCATTCTAGGCCACCAATACTTATCTCTCAAATCATAATACATCTTATCAGCTCCTAGGTGTATAGAGTACTTCGACTTATGGGCTTCATCCATTATCAGGGTTCTTACCTCACCCTTCAAAGGTACCCATATTTGATCCAGGTAGTATAAGGTTCCATCATGTTAGAAACAAAGAATTTTAGATCCGGTGGTCTTGGTGAATCAAACCAAGTAAAGCTAGTTATGTTTGTAGAGAGAGAGAGAGTAGATAGAGAGAATCTAAAAGTGTGTGTATTTTATTAAAAATGAAGTGAAAGTTTACAAAGTCTCAACCCCTCTATGGAAGCTATAGAGGGGTATTTATAGCCCATACTCAACTAAACTATGTACTATTGGCTAATCTAGTCCCTGCGTATGAACTATATAAAAACTACGGTAATTCCGTAATATCGTCACATAAAATGAGATCCTAACAATCTTCCCCCATGGGACGATATACGGAATTACTTACAATATATTCCTAACAAGTACATAATGATTAAGAACAAGAGCTTCCATGAAGCTTCCAATGCTGATGATGTCTTCAATGGTCTTTGATCTGCTTGAAGGCTTAACTTTCTTCATACACTTCTTGTCATCTCGAAGTTTTTGAATTAGCTACGTGTTTTGAAAACTTCATTTTCATGCACTTCTGGTCATGTCGAAGTATTCTAGAATATGCTTTTCATTTGACTTTAAGTTTGTACTCCACCATGAATCATCTTTATAGTACCTTGTAGGAGAGATACTGTAACAGGCATAAACTAAGTAACCCATACACTTCTGGCTAAAGAGAAGCTTCTGAATTAGCTTCCCCCTAATTCATGCCACATATTCTTGATTTTGAAGCTTTAATAGCTTCCTCCCAAATAAGCAATCCTCTTTTGAGTAGTTTCAAAGCTTTCTTTCAAGCTTAGAATAATTAAGTGCACAGCGGAATTAGTAGCAAACCACATCAAATATTGCTCCTTTGATAACAAGCTTAGTGATTGACTGTTCGGGGAAACATTAATTGGATCAACAACATATCTTCTCACGCTTGAATAATTCTTCTCACATTTCTTCCTACTGGAAGCTCAAGTAATGCATACCAAAAGTATCGAGATATCTCTTCCCCCATGTAGATGAAGAGATGCAACCAATCTTATTATATGAAGTCCAAAAACGAGAAGTAAACAATTTATCCCATACATGAAGTCAAAATCATAGCATCAAAGTCAATTAAGTCCCGGACTGCGCATTCATTCCTTTAGGATAATGATGATATTTCTTGTAACACCCAAGGTTAGCTAAGTCTCGGATGTAGACAATTAAACCCTCCAAGTAGCCGAAATGATAACACCAAAGTCAACTAAGTCCCGGATGAACACATTTCTTCCTGCAGGATACTGACTAACTGGAGGAATCATCATACTAATGTGTACCTCTTTTATTATTAGAAACTGTTTCTTACATCTCTTCCCCCATGTAGTTGGAATAATACACCAAAAGCCACGAGTTAAAACACGGATTTTCTTTACGGTTATGACGTTTGTCTTCCCGGAATGACCTTAAATAAGAAAAAGACATGAAGTTCGTCATGTGTACTCGTTATGTATTCATATGTATGTCTCCTTCCCCCTTGCTGGTTTTGATACCTCAGAATCAGCAAGACACTGTACGCACATATACTTGAAATTTTTTAAGAAGAATGAAATTAGCTCAAATGTATCCCGTAAGAATCAACTGCAGATCAAATCTCTACTCATAAACTCTCTTTGACTGACTTTACCGACCCCTTTGTAGGCTATATGAAGTGACCATTGATGGAGTGAACCTGATATACCAAACTTGAAATCGAAGTAGAATTCCCCGTTCTTGTGAATTAAGCTTGCGCTAATGTTGGAAGAACGGTGTAGAGAATTTGTGCTCCAAGCAAATCTCTAAGTACTCTATATGCTCAACTAAGAGGCATGAGAAGTACAACACC
Source organism: Tanacetum coccineum (assembly GCA_026074375.1). Lineage (NCBI taxonomy): Eukaryota > Viridiplantae > Streptophyta > Magnoliopsida > Asterales > Asteraceae > Tanacetum > Tanacetum coccineum. The sequence continues at coordinate 4,495 of BQNB010075434.1, forward strand.
TCTTGAAACTATCCACATCGTCTTCTGCGTGTGACACTGAGTACTACAACATAACTCCTTTAAGTGATAGTTATCCAGGTCTTCAACCATCCACCCCGACTACTGGAAACTAGATAAACCAAGTCTTCAACTTAAATCTTAAGCTTGAGCAAGTTATTATTGAAATCATGCATACAACCAACCCCGGTTTCAAGATAAAATAAGAACACGCCTTCGTGAAATCCGACTTCAATATCAAATAAGAGATATCCAATCAACTCCGTAGTCACTTAAAAAAAATTAACACCATATCTAGCCATTAAAATTTAAGCTCCATTGATTCTTTTTAAAGCTCGATCCCGGTCTCATCACTAAAAATTAATCACTTTGCCATTTTATAACCCAAGTATAACCATATATCACATAATATAAAAGTTTAGTCAAAATTAACTAATTTTGACACCAATTTCGACTACTACTTATATCACATTTGAATCCATACCACACAAATACCAACATTTTTTGTCCAATGATACTAATGCTTATAAAACACTTCATATGCCCATCTTAACAAATAAGCAGTCCACTAAGAACATTACCCAAACCTAATCCTTTGTTTTACATTTCAGCCTATTTTGTTTTTAATATCTGGTCCACCACACATTGATCCAACAGATAATTAGGGGTTTATAAACACTCACTTTCCCTAATTATATACATATCCAACCTTAACCCTAATAAAAAACGCAGTCACATTCATCTCATCAATTGCTCTCCATATTAGGTAATACAATCCCTAATGTCACTCACGTTTCAAAACGCAGTCACCATCTCCTTATGTCTCCCACACACACTTCACGTACACAAAACAATCTCCCATCATCTAACTTTATTCATTGCAAAAACAATAGCTACCCAAATCTCCTTTCATTTTAACAACAAGATCTTCCTCCTCATATGATCTCTATCAAATCGAAAACCCTTCTTTGATTTCCGAAAGAAGAACTATGATAGCTTCAAGGTCCTTTGGAGGATCTCAGGTAGGGTCGCTTTTTAATTTTTGTTTATGTCAGCCGAAATAAAGATTGAATCTAACATATCTATTAGAGTTCTCTCTTTAAATTTGAATATTGAGAGAGGTGTAAATCTCTTTACATAGATCAGTGATGATTTTTGTTTTGTGTTAAGATCTTGAAAGGTCTCGAATTTAATTGAGTAACACAAGAGAAATTAAATCTGAGATCATTTTAATTGTATAACAGTTTCGAGTCATAGTGTGGTATGAAGAGAGACGTAGATGGGATTGTTTTAAAGGGACGATGGGATTAATACAGTATTCTTGTATTTGTTGTTGGCTGTTGTGTGATATGTGACGAGATGGAAATTAGGGATTAGATTGGTTGGACTTGTGGATGAATATTGAGGTTGTTGTTGATTTTGTTGTTATTGTGGTATGTTTTTGATTTGGTTTAAGTTAGATTGCTAGTCTGTTCTGTCTTCTATTCAGTTTCGTTGACCTTGACTCAAGTGAGTTGACCCGAGTCAACTCGGGAAATACCAAGTTGACTCGGTTTGGGTTGTGGTTTAGCAAACCGCAAGATTTCCAAGGCAAAACGCAACCCTTTTTCTTGCTAGTCAAAACGCAGTCTGGTGTCTTAGACAAAACACAATGCTTGTCGAGATTTGGGCAGCATAACATTTCTATTTTCTTGATAATTGGTCTTCACTGATCAAAACACAACACCAAAACGCAAGAGACCAAAACGCACTCGTACATTTCCATAAAAACCGGATCTGGTTTTGTCTTTTTGTCCAAAACGCTACCAAGAAACCCAGGTTTTGTTTCTTCTAAAAAATGCCGTGAAGGCACAAAACACAGTAAATGTATAACCAGTTATGAAACCAGACCACAATAAAACCATTTTCATTATATTCAAACCTTATGTTATTAAGCCATTATGGCCGAATATGGGCAACATAAGCCAAATAGCAAATCTTTGTTTTATCTCTAAAGTACATGTACAATCCTAGGTAATTAAGGAAGGTACTAGTTGTCCCAAATTATCCAAATTAATCCCTCTCTTTGCCCTCCTTTGATGCCACGACTAGAAACAACATCCACACACAAATCAACTATCAAATCTTCATAAACCTTACACTAAGTACTTGTACATCAAAGTTTTAATTAAGATTTATACTTAATTTCCCTAGTTAGCTAATATACATTGGATAAAGACCACCTTGGATCCCTCTTTTCTCTTGATGTCGCGGCTAGCTAACAAACATATACAAAATCCATAAGATTTCTATAATCTTGGTAAATCTTGTACCAAAATCTTGTAATTAAGAATGATACTAGGTAGTATTAACAAAACCATGTGTGATTAACTAGAAACCACAAAACCATCTAGTTAGGGCACTGTATGGTTCGTTTATGGGACTAGGAAAATGTAACTAGTTATCTTGCCTATAAATACTCACTCACATTTACCATTTAACACTTCTTACAACTCACAAACACTCAAACAAGTAAACCATATTACTCATCTCTTGTTCGGGTCATAAGCCACAAGCAAACACCCTTATAATCTCCCTCAATCATACAAATAATACTAAGGTATTCATACAAGGTCACAAGAAGGTTATCGAGCTAAGGATGGGTATTTGTATAAGCTATATAGAAGCTTTTTTGATTTTTCGATTGTTAACACTTTTGGGGTTAGCATTCTACATTTCCAAACAGTCTCAACCAATTTACTAAGTACCATTTGTAGTGTCGCGTTCAAGCTTGTACGTTTCGTATTATGATTGTTTCTTTGTTTGCTAGTCGTTGTGTCACGTTAAAATGAAAATAATACATTAACGTGAGCTTATACATAATAAATACAAAAACATACATGTTATACGTATTATTTATGCGCGTATACGACCTTGTGTGTTGTTAAGATATAAAGAAACATGTACAATGTGAACACTAACTCTTACACACGAATTTGACGAAAACTATACTTAAACTTTTAAAGTAAACGTGATATTGTGGCTTGGGAAGGAGTATACTAGTCGTTGAAACGCATGCATATGATGGACACGACACGTATATAAGCTAAACGAACTCATTTGTGGTTACTAGGGCTATCAAACGAAATCCTTATATTATTACCTAAACAAAACAAACCACTAATGGGCCTCTTCAAGCCCAACAGTCCATTAACGGGTATAAAAGGGGCACACAACGTAATATTAAGCTCATGTGAGCTTATGGAAGTGGTTTAATAAGTTATTTTAGCTCAGTGTAAGTGAGACGCCTAAAATAAGTCTTAACGGGCTACTAAGGAGATTACCAAACCTTTACGAGGCCCAAACAAGCCCAACAGACCTTACCGTGGGGCCCACAAATGATTAATAAGCTCCTTGAGCTTATTAAGAGGTCTAAAAGGCTTATTGAACTCATATGGACCCTAAGGTACCTTAACGTTTATTAGAAAACAAACCGGACCCTTAATGGGCTTGGTAGCCTATCAAAGTGACCAAACAAAGGCTCATAGCACAAAACGAAATGCGAGAGACGATGTCAGGACAGTAATTTGCAACTCTTGTATAAACAGTCGTGTATTTGAGGCGCGCGGCGCGATAGAGAACAACCTTAGAAAAAGCTAATGGACCTTAAAGGAGTAAACCCAAAAGCTTAAAATTCCTAACGGGTTCGTAATGGGGCCGCGAAATAAACCTATTTCCCTTGCTTGTGGTGTGAGTGCGGGGGGGGTTGGGGGTGGGAGAGTAGCTTATGACAACAAGACGACATACAATTAAAGAGAGTGCGTAAACATATCCTAATGAGTGCTTATTGAGATAAGAAAATAAGTTAGATCATATGAGAAACCCAAATGGACCTTTTAAAAACATTTTGGGTTAAGGTTGATGGAATAGACGAGCCCAATAAACTCTAAGAAAGCCAAATAATCTTCACGAATAGCGTATTGTTTTACCAAACTGAACAATGAGCTTAAAATAAGCTTAATGAGGGCTTAATCGTGCCCTTGGAAACTAAATCTTGTGCGCGCGAGATAAATTGCTTATTGACCTAATGGCCCAATAGGTCCTATGAGCCTCAACACACACACAGCTCATCCGAGATTATTTATAAGCTGACCCTTTAGGGATGTGGCGTGAGTGGTGGGGGGGGAGGCGGGATGTAGGTACCCTTGGGTGCGGACTTGTGGTAGGAGGGATCCGGGGTAGGATTAGAAGGCGATAGGGAGGAGAAATATGTGGGGGAGAGATGTATGGACGAATTAAGGGGCTAAAAGTGTCCCCAATTTCAAACTAGAGGTTAAAAATGTCAAAAACTATTTTATAAGTGTCTAATGGGCTATTTTCTTCGAAATTTTTCTGAAACTTAAGGGCTGCTTGTTTATAACAGTAATAAGGACCAAAAGTGTACTTTCCTTAGATTGAAGGACTAAATGTATAAATGTGGAAACCCAGGGGTTTAAAACATAAATATTATATTTTCATAACATAAGGATTGTTTTTTCTAAATATAAGAAACCAAAGGTATTTCCATGAACAAAGTAATTATTTAATAACCACTTAACTTACCGTACAGAGATATATAGTGTTCGAAATATTATACGATAACCACGACTTAATAAATACGAATATTTATTAATAACATTTATACATATACTAGAACGTGTGTAATCGTATACCTTCCCAAGAGCCATCGGGTAAAAACAAATGCAATAAACATGTGCACCGCCACACAAGTGATAATAGTATATATAAACTAGAAATTTATTGTAGTTTATGCATTAAGTCCGTTAAGCACTAAACTTGTAAACTAAGACCTGCCGTAATTACTTAGGTATTTGACGGTGTGATTCTTTTACTTAGATATATTTACCATTTTCAGAGGACTACTTACTGAGGTGAGTTCATAGTCCCATGTTTTACAATTATTTAAATGATTTACATCTTTAGGGTGAGAACATGCTTTGTTTTACAAATTGGACGCAAGTGTACATTTTTACTATGCTTACGTGTTTGCCTAAGTAGCAATAACCCACTGAGCCCTTTATCATGAACTGTCAATTACTAGATTGTGAGCGCGAATGTTATAAAGATCTATTTGGGATTTGACGTCCTCGTTTAGGTGAGTAGCGCTCACTGTGCCGGTTTGCCGGACAACAAACGTATACCATGTCGGATTTAGGGTGTTGCGGGTTTAGAAACATCATTCACAAAAAAAGCAATTATTGGCAATTTTAATGCATTCATACATGTCGACTTCAGTGTCCATGATCTTAGGAAAAACGTAATTACTTTTATGATGTTTGTCTTCTGTTGCATAATCCATACACTTGAAATCTTGCGTCCTTACTATTGATTTACATAAACCTATGAATTCACCAACTTTATGTTGACGTTTTAAGCATGTTTTCTCAGGTCAATAAGGCACGAGGTGCTCAGATACATTAGGGGTCACTCTTTGGAAGAGTCAGTACTAAAGATTTGGGGCGTATTACATTTTGGAAACATTTGTTATAAACCGAAATCTTTACCACATATTTCGAACAATGATAAAGCCATGAGCTTATGTAAGAACAATATTTATTGTTAATCCTAATGTAATCTTTTTAAAATGACACGAATATTGGTCGTCTCTCATATCTTTGCAATTGATCTATGGAGTAACGACGCCCGTCGAATATTCAACATCCGCTATCTGAACCCAATTTGGGGGGTATTACAAATTGGTAATCAGAGCAAGGTTATCAGAGAACAGGTCAAAAGTATTGTCTGGACTAAAACCAATTTTTTCAAACACTAACAAATTTATAAGGGTTTTGCACGGACACATACATTAACTTGTTTTCATCTAGCAAACATGCTTACATGACATACACTGTTTTAAGCGTTAGTAGTTTTACTAAGTGCTATGCATTATGATATAACGTCATATATATACTATACCTATGTATATTACTATAAGAGTCTTATAAGTAATACTTATATAAGTTATTTTGTTTTTACAGCAGTCATGTCTTCTGCATCATCTGCGGTTACTTACACTTCCGTCTACACCAACTCCAAGCTGGGGAGGGTATTTTGGGGAGCCGATAAGGAGATATCTGAAGGAGGTTCTCTACGAGTCATCATATTAGGATACGATGGACTCTCCTATTACAGCTGTAGCCCCACCATCCAACCGGATTACATACCGGACTCCGAGGAGCATGACTATTTGAAAACACCAACCCGAGTACCACAAGACGAGATAAGCGATAGCCTATGTTCATTACAAATCAGCCACAATGACCCTAACTACACCAGAAAAAAAGACCTATAACCGCCTGATTACATACCATTGGAGGAATGAGCATAGAGTTTCTGTTGAGGAACAAACCATTACCTCCTTTGTTTGATTCACTAACTGCAGATCACCAGGATAGCGTTGTTGATCGGATCCAGAAGTGCTCCAGAGGAGTATGAGATGATGAGATAGAGTATGGTCTGGTTGTCCTACCCATTGATGAGGAGATGATGAAATGATGATGACGCGATTCAACGGGATGACCCGCCGGTTGAAGAGGATAGGACGAAGGAGGACGAGGAAGGATGATGTGGAGGAGGAGCACTAGCTCCGGCCGACGTGCGCTGCTGTTATATTGTACCTACAATTGGAGCTTGATTCCCTAACCCTGAAATAGGAACAGAGCCTGTTATACCACCACCCTCTACTGACATTACTACCACTGGAGCTAGGATTACTGTCCGGCTTCAGGCTTCCATATCCCTTCCACCAGAGGCAGAGGTTGAGAGACTTCTAGCCATGCTACTCCACCACCATCACCACTTACCTCACTATCACCACCCCCTGATAAGGAGCGCCTTTCAAGGTGCCCGCTCTATCTGCACATTCAACACCACCACACATGTGCCATCACTATTACTACCATTATCTGGGTGTCCAACCCAAATCCAGACACTCAGGATAACCTCCACTCAGGCCCTTATTGATACGATTATTGTCGCATTACCATCACCTCCACTACCACCACTACCATCATCTCATACATACACCACCTGTTGATGTTGGTAGTGATGTTCTCCGAGTCTGAGCAGCCGCCTCGCAAGAGGTCGTGCTTGTTTGCTCTTATGCTCATAGGATGATTTCGGGGAGAGTTCTACGCTAGACTGACCAAGTCGAGGGGTAAACTATAGTTTGCAGCACTAGATGCTGAAGAGAGACGACAAGGAATAAGAGGTTATGGTTATGGTAATAGGGATACTTGGTGAGTCCCAAAGGCAGTTTCCTGAGTATAAGCACCTATGAGCCGTGAGAGAGGTCAATACTAGGGTTTTACAGAGCTAGTTGAGCTCACATGATCATGATATGCAGGACAATTATATGCTCTACTCGAGGATGCCTCAGGGAATAGACGTCGTATAGCACAATAAGCGAGTCACTATAGGACACGCAGCGGTTCACTAAACTAATGGGGGAAAAGATGACTCTTCAGGAGACTAGAGGTACACATTAATGGAGAAGAGGCCTATGCTTCCCAGAGTCTTGAGGCTTATCGAAAGGATTGATCCAGGTGGTCCATTATGAGCTTCAGACAAACCATGATCAGGTAATGCACATGAGTCCACAGCTCCATTCACATCAGATACAACTACAATTACAAGGGTACTCTTATTCAGACACAGCACCAAGTACATGGAGACTTACGCTCCCAGATGCAAACAAGCTGCGATTGGCAGAGCCTTCGGAAATGACAGTCCGTAGACAATAGGCACAGATGATAGAGACTCACCGTGTGATGAGAGACAAGAGGCGAGAGAAGGGTTGAGCATGTATGAACCGAGTTGTTAGTACTCGAAGAGCATCGGAGGAAAGCTAGACAGCCAGCTACCATATGCCCAGAGTTCCAGATCAACAAGCATGCTTCTAGTGGAATGTGATGAGTCCACATTTAGTTGTCTAGGACATTTTAATTTTGATAGGCTTTTGTTCAGGCATGTTAAGTATTAGGGGTTTTCCTCGATAGCATAGCCTTAGATCTTTTGTATTGTATTTTGTGTACTAAAAAAAACTATTTCATGTAAAATTTTCCAAGTTATGAATGAAATAGATGTGTTATGTTGTACTATATACCTCTCTTGTGTTGTTGTCTCATTTATAAATTATTCTATATCTCATCATAATCATGACCTCACGTTTTATCTCTTGTGATTTAGACGAATCATAGCACCTGTTACAAGACGATGACCAAATACCTCACCTAACAACACCAACCCAAACAACATGACTCCAGAATCTGTCCAAGCTATGATTGATCAAGCTCTTCTGCGAAACTCCATCAATGGAGATGGAAGCCACAGTTCGCACGGGGATAGCCGAAGGAATGTGTAAACTGCGCGCCTTTGTTTCTACGCTGACTTCATGAAATGCCAACCTTTGAACTTCAAAGGGACTGAAGGCGTTGTCGGTTTAACCAGGTGGATCGAAAAGATGGAATCAGTCTTCAATATCAATGGTTGTGCCATTGAAAATCAGGTTAAGTTTGCCACCTGCACTCTGTTAGGGGATGCTTTGACTTGGTGGAATAGTTAGGTAAGAACCTTAGGTCCGGATGCATATTCAATGACTTGGGAATTACTCAAGAAGAAGATGACGGATAAGTATTGTCCGCATGGTGAAGTCAAGAAACTAGAAATCGAGTTGTGGAACCTAAAGGTTAAAGTGAACGATGTTCCAACATACACTGAACATTTACAAGAGCTAACCCTGATATGTACCAAGTTTGTTGATAATGAAACTGAGAAGGTTGACAAGTACATCAATGGACTTCCTGATAACATTTATGGAAATGTCAAGTCTGCCAGACCCAAGACGTTAGATGAGACTATTGAGTTGGACAACTTATTGATGGATCAGAAACTCCGTACCTATGCGGAAAGGCAAACTGACAACAAAAGGAAGGCTGATGACTCATTCAGAAACAACCATGGTCATCAACAACAACCCTTCAAGAGACAGAATGTCGCCAAGGTCTACAATATGGGGTCGGGTGAAAAGAAGCCATACGGTGGATCTTTGCCCAAGTGCACCAAGTGCCATTTTCATCACAATGGCCCGTGTACTCAGAAATGCCACAAATGTAACAAGGTAGGGCACTTTGCCCGTGACTGCAAGAGTTCTGGCAACACAAATGTTGCTAATACTCAGAAGGGCAAGGCAAATCCCAAGGGGAATGTTGTTTTAATGTGGACTACCAAAGATTTCAAGAGAGATTGTCCAAAGTTAAAGAATAAGGATGGGGAAATGGGAGTGCACAAGGCTGGGTGTATGCCATATGGGAATTGTAGAGAAGAAAAGGTGAATGCTCTGAGGGACCCGGACTCCAATGTCGTCACGGGTACGTTCCTCTTAAACAACTGCTATGCATCTATCTTATTTGACATTGGTGCCGATAGAATCTTTATATCTTCTGTGTTCAGTTCCCTGATTGACATCGCCCAAACTCCATTAGAAAATAGTTATGATGTGGAATTAGCCGACGGGAAAATAGTCAGGGTAGACACTATTATGCGGGGTTGCACTTTAAATTTCTTAAACCATCCGTTCAACATAGATCTATGCCTAGTAGAAACTGGGGTAGTTTCGACGTTATTATCGAGCATTGATTGGTTAAGAAGTGTGCCGAAAAAATCGTGATCGTATGTGATAGAAACTTGTTCCGATATTCCTCTAGGGAATGAAACCCTGAATTTTTAATGGTAACAGAAAGTAACGACTGGATAGAATCACGGTTTGCCATTTATCTCATGTACAAAAAGGCTCAATAGTACATAGGCTAAAAGATGTCAGATCTTTTTTGCACAGATATCCGCCAAGAAGAGGATGACAAAGTCGAAGGAAGGCACTGTTAAGGAATTACCAATCGTCCGAGATTTTCCTGAACTGTTTCCTGAGGACTTGCCGGGTCTTCCTCAGGCTCGACCAGTGGAATTTCATATCGACTTAATTCAGGACCGGGCGCCCATTACTCGAAGCACCGTATCGAATTGGCACCAGTCCGAAATGAAGGAATTGTCAGAACAACAGCAGAGAGCTTTCCGACTAAGGCTTCAAAAGAACCAGTAACCTCACCTTGGGGAGCCCCCGGTCTTGTTTAACAAAAGAAGGATAGGTACATTCAGGAGTGCATTGACTATCGGAGTTTAAATAAGCTGATCTTGAAAAATCGTTATCCACTCCTAAGGATCAACGATTTATTTGATCACTCTCGGGATCCCAGTATTTAATCGAAGATAGATTTGGAGATTGGGTTATCAACCAGCTAATAAGTGACGAGAGCAAGAATATTCCAAAGACGGCATTCCGCGAACTCGGTATGGCCATTACGAGTTCTAGGTTATGCCATTCGGACTGACAAATGCACCTGCGGTATTCATGGACCTCATGAACCGAGTATGCAAGCCTTAATTGTATAAGTTCGTAATTGTCTTCATCGATGACATACTTATTTATTCAAAGGACGAGAAATAGCATGAAGAACATCTCAAGGTCATTTTGGAATTGCTTAAGAAAGAGAAGTTGTATGCCAAGTTTTCTAAATGTGAATTTTGGATTCCGAAGGTACAATTTCTCAAACATGTCATTGATAGCAGAGGCATATATGTGGATCTAGCCAAGATATAATCTATCAAAGATTGGGCATCTCCTAAGACACCAACGGAGATCCGCCAATTTTTAGATCTTGCTGGTTACTATTGAAGGTTCATCGAAGGATTTTCGATGATTGCTAAACCAATGACAAAACTTACTCAGAAAGGAATCAAGTTTAACTGGGGTGAAAAGGAAGAGAACATATTTCAGTTGATAAAGCAGAAGTGCAGTGCGCCAATCCTGGCTTTACCTGATGGAAGCGAAGACTTTGTGGTCTTCTGTGATGCGTCACACAAGGGTTTAGGTGTTGTATTGATGCAGAGAGAGAAGGTGATTGCCTATGCTTCTCCATAACTAAAAGTTCACAAGAAGAACTACACCACTCATGATTTAGAACTTGGATCGGTAGTGTTTTCCCTGAAAACATGGAGACATTATCTGTACGGAACCAAATGCACCATGTTTACCGACCATAAAAGACTACAACATATTCTTGATCAAAAGGAGCTTAACATGAGGCAACGCCGTTGGCTAGAATTGTTGAGTGATTACGATTGTGACATTCGTTATCACCTGGGAATGGAAAACGTAGTGGCCGATGCATTGAGCCGTAAGGAACGGATTGAGCCATTGCGGGTTCGAGCCTTGGTTATGACTATTGGCTTGAATCTTCCCAAACGAATTTTAGAATCTCAGATCGAAGCCCTGAAACCCGAAAATCTTGAGAAAGAAGATGTAGGTGGTATGATCAGAAAGGATATACCCAAGGAAAGGTTGGAACCACGTGCCAACGGGACTTTATGCTTACACGGCAGGAGATGGTTGCCTTGCTATGGAGATTTAAGATCCGTGATTATGCACGAATCTCACAAGTCAAAATACTCTATCCATCTCAGTTCTGAAAAGATGTACCAAGATGTGAAGAAGCAGTATTGGTGGCCAAACATGAAGGCTGACATCGCCACCTATGTTAGCAAGTGCTTGACATGTGCGAGGGTCAAGGCCGAACACCAAAGGCCATCAGGATTGTTAGTACAACCAGCAATACCCAAGTGGAAATGGGATAATATTACGATGGATTTTATCACCAAGCTTCCTAAGTCGTCACAAAGTTTTGACACCATCTGGGTGATTATGGATCAACTTACAAAATCTGCTCACTTCTTGCCAATAAGAGAGAATGATCCATTGGACAAGTTGGCAAGGTTATACCTGAACATAACATCCACAATCACGAATTCAACTGCAATGAATTTTCTTACCCCCGCCCCCCCCCCCCAGCCCCCCACAGAGGTGCAATTAGCAACACAACAATCCCAAATGAAAAGAAGCATCCCACTACATGAACCTCGCTCGTCATCGAGAAAACTCATCAAAACCCTTAAGTTGTTGTAACAACGTGTTTTATATCTTAACCTCGCAACTCATCAAACAAGAACCAGTCTTGAATAAGATATAAGAAGTTACAAAGCCCATCTATCTATAGAAAACCACGCAAATTCAGGTTTACTCAAACTTTCATCGCACCTCCCAATCTAATTTCCGATACTCAGCTCATAAGACCAGAAATTCTCAACCAAACTATAGGCCCCTACCATCTAGAAGATCTCAAATTGTCCTACAATAACTCGTTTCAAACTTGTCTTTCTTTCCAAACTACTACACCCTCTCCTCCAAGGTGAGACCTTCAACCACCATAACCTACCAACATTAAGTTCAAAAAGTTTCCCACAACAATCAAGCTACTCTTTTTGACAAATTTGGCTACCTCAAGCCTATCTGTCATACCCCTAGTCTGTTGGTTGTTCTTGTAACCACTTTCGATCCATTCAACTACTATCTCTCTAGTTACGCCCATAAAATGGTAACCAACATTCCTTTCCATACCATGTGCTTCAAATGAAGCACACCCATACACGAATGATAATCCCCACCTTATAGGAAAAACGCTCTTTGCCATGAAATGTGAGTATTCAATTACCTCTACAATCCTACATACTTTTGTCCAAAAGCAAAGCTATGAATGGGGTGACTTAGTCAGTCCATTGACTACACCCAATCGCATCGTATCCACAAACTCACAGGCTTGGTAAATTAGACTAACAATATCCTTAGTTATCTTTCCCCACATCTAACTACGGTAACTCAGGTTGTAGCAAACAAACCTGAAGACCCATGATACTCAACGTTCTCTATCCAATTACTCTAATACTACTACCAGCAACTACTATATCCTTCTTCATACTCCAACCATCGATTAGTTTAACCTAAAACCACACAACACGTATCCGCTCTAGATGGATAGAATACTTTGTCGTATATACTCTTCAATAGTCAAGGTCCCTATACAATCTCTCCAAATGGAGGTCCGAACCGTGTTCTAACCAATATGAACCACTCGTCCATCTATTTTCACAACTTGATGGTCCAAGGCCACGCAACATCTTAAGTGACGCATTCTTTCTTGCTTTGGACAACTTATCTTATGCCACCAACAACCTTTTCTCAAACATAGATGGATCGCGTACATCTATCTCGAACTCATTCTTCCTTGGCGTCACTTCCCTTCTTCCTTCCCTACTCTACTAACTACGGTACAACATCTGACATTTGCCTTTTTCCCAGATGTACTTGGCCACGAAATCAAACTCACTATATAACATCCATACCCATCACCTTTACCTCATGTTCAATCCTTCTGATTGAAAGTTTTTTTGATACATTCATGATCCGTATAGATTACCTCTATGTCTCGTCACTATTTAATGCCTTCTAGCATTTATAAACAAAACCAACACGTTAGTCATGCAATCCTTCTTAAGAACCTTTAGTGTCACGACGTACAAGCAATCGTCCTTATCCCTTTTTTCCAAAGCATGCTTTCCAAATCCTTGCTTCGCCGTCATAATATACTGCTACTAAATCGTCTGCTCCTTCCGCAATGCCAAGATCGCTCATTACCCATTATGATTCTTCATATCTAATTGCTACCCTCTTTGCTCCGCTTCCACGTTGTGGAAAACTTTCACATACATCTTACTCTCTTTAGTGACTTCACGATCCATCTACACGTGCACTTCCATACTCCTCCTATACTTTCGAGTCGGTATAAAATATTGTCTGTATATATACGCTTTAACTACTTGTCTTATATGGCCATGCACACCCGGCTATTAACTCCATGAAAACCGCTGGTGCATTGTTAAACCCAAAAGGCATAGCCTAAACTTCAACGAGTCCATTACGCATCTAAAAAACAATCATAGGGCTACGTCATTCCCCGTGCACCCTCTATTGTGACATCACAAAATTACGAATTTCTATCTCCTCTTCTCGAGATAATCTATGCACATTCTAAAATACCCACCTTCTTCTACAAGCAATACAGACGCTTCCCACAACATTACAATCGAACAACCCTCCACCTTCGCAAATCGGCATCGCTCCCTTGTAATAAATCCATACCAAGATCCCAATCTACTACGAAGAGTGGTAAAACAACTATCCTTAGGAACACTTTAGAGGGCTCACATAACTACAAAGATATCACATAATCCTTAACTCACTTCCTTGTACTACCTACGATACCTATCGTATCCGAGGAGGGGTTTCATTTTTCTACCGCCTCCAAGAACCTAACACTCTACAAATTACCAAGGCATAACTACCTCTCGTTGCATACCATCACACCTTATGTCTCAACATACCAAATCTCTCCAACGACTACATCAACACTTAGCTCTCATAAACAAAGGAGGTACTAAACAAAAGTAAAACGAGAACTCTCAAATTCTAACTTGGACCTGCGAATAATTCATTCGCTTCGCTAACCATCAATCGCACCACCCCAAAGATACTTCTAACACCAACTCTAGCACCACGCCATGAGAAATTTCATACTTACATGCACCAATTGGTATGTGACCCCAAAAATCACAAACACAACGATTCAAAAAAGAAAAAAAAACTACACGAATTGAAACGTTCAACAAAGAACGAACTCCTAGCCTACAAACGCATCAATGATTGCGAGCAACACCCCCAAACGAAAATACCACAACCACACCCAAAATTAAAGGATTAAGAACTTTGTAACAAAAACTAATTTTTACCCAAGGAAACTTTCGCTCATAAACCTATACCAATTCATTTAAAAAAATAGAAAGCACCTTTAGTTAATAATACAAATAATTTAAGTTGTAAAAAATAATTTAAATAAAATTTTCCCATAAACTTATTTTAATTATTTTTCATAAAAGAAATCAAAAAAGATTTTGGAAAAGAAAAAAAACCGTGTTGCATTTTATTTATATAATTTATTTTTTAAAAGAGGTTTTTTTAACAACTAAACAATATGGTATCGACAACTAACAAACTTACTTTACAAATGGAATTTAATGACTCACAACAAAAAATATCATATAGCAAAATAGACTCCAAAATACCTAAGAATTCCAAATACCAGAGATATTAAATTACTTGAAAATGAACACGACAAGACTCTAACCAACACCAACAACAAAGTGACTCATCCATACCAACGGTCTTAGAACCAAACCAAAAAGTATCATCACCTTTAGATAAAGGAAAACAAACAAAACGCCGAACGGGAGAACATAGAACAAGAAAACCAATTTCAATGAAAACAAAACCCAAGACATACTAACACGAGTGGTTGGATATCCTCAAAACGAACTATTCGATCTAACGAACCAACTATAAAGATCGCAACGACAATACCAACAGTAACCGATGTAGTCCACAAACAATAGAGATGAAAAGGGAAACCTTAACCATCTACTCAACCCAACCTAATATAATCGCCCTAATCTGTTAAGAAAGGGATTCTCCTAACCACACAACCATCCTCACAAGATTACGGAGATCTCACATCACTCTACACTACCATCTACACAACAATCCAGACTTACTCCTTACATATTTACATAGCAAGCAACAATGAACAATGCAATCAAAGTCATAAGTCCACTGTGTGTGTTGTCTTTATAATTATGTTCATGACCATAAATTATAATTAGCACTTTTCAACGTGTAACGTTACTCAAAACACACATCTTTACAGGCTAACACAACATCTACCACATAGAACTTAATAATCACCCAAATATAACTCAAACATGATAATCCATCCTAACAAAAAACCATAAAATCCAATTGAAACGCAAATGAAACAGAAGTCACATCGTGACCCTAAAATATAAAAGCAATCCTCGATTATAGCAACACATCGAGGTAGAAAATAAAATAAACTTATGTTGGGCCTCGTTTGGGTTTGACTTTTCTCTCTCAAAATCACCCAACTCTACGAGTCCAGTGAGGTAAACATCTCCCAAAGATATCTCCTAGGGTAGGGGAAGAATGACTAAAACAATAATAAAGTGTATAATACTATTATATCCCCATAATGAAAAAGTATATATTTCATATATCATATTATATAGTAGTAATTCAAAAAAAAAGAAATTTTAAAGCTTTTAGGTAGCAGGGAACATACGGTATCAATATGTACACTTATGCCTAAAATGAACTAAATTGAGGGACCTTTAAGCTATAGTCTAGGCTCAACCACCTAGTTCTCTATAACCGAAGGCTCTGATACTAATCTGTCATATCCTGCTAAGGCGGAAACGCAGGCATAAACAAGAATGGATATCATCACAACACATGGTGTCTATATAGAGAATACTAAAATGAAAAATAAAGTAAATCAAAGACACAAAGTGTCATAACAATACCCAAAACCTAATGGTTTCTTTAATTAATGGAAAGAGGTCTCGTCAATAAATGACAAGCAAAACATAATCCAAACATTCATGCAAAACAGCAATTATTCAAACAGAAAAGCAATAAAATAATTCCAAGCATCCTACATCTTTCTATCCACTTAAAATAAAAAATCCGCTCTAATCTTAGCACCATTAAGGTCACCTGAAAATGATGCTTAAAACGTCAACATAAAGTTGAGCGAGAATCATAGGTTTACGACATACAACAATATCCAAAATAAACTTTTAATTAGCTGCTGCAATTACCAAAACAATTCATGACAACAATTAACAACAACGGGACGGAACGTGCCCACGATCCACAATCATTCCAACTACATATGTGCGCTACATGGCCTCATATTAGCTCACGCAATCTTACCAACCGCACACCATCGTTTGCATATTGGGAATCCACAATACCAAACAAGATCATACACGTGGGTAGCGGTACCCATCCGATCCTATATCACAACACTGAGTAGGGGTAGTCATCCGATCCAATACACATAACTACAGCAAGCTTAAAAATATTTTAACACGACAACAAGACAAGCAACATCTTAACCCCCAAAAAAAATAAAAAAAACATGAAAAAAGGGTCTAAGAAACACACCCAATTGCTTATCTTTTGCAAGAAGATTCCAATAAAAAAAAAAGCTTCACAAACAACTAGCACAAATCAAACAACAAAATAACTCGTGTTAACACGCTACTTAAAGCCAAAAAGCTTAATGCACATGTAACAATCAATATGATGGATGTTCTAAGTTTTTTAATAACCCATGGTCACCCCGACACCATAACCCAACTTAAACTACTTCATTAACAATTTAACTAATAGTCACAATTTGTCAAAACTGCAGAATTTAAACCGTGACTTAACTACTCATAACCTCACTTACTGATCTCCATAATTCCATACCAAAAATCACCTAGTTCATCTATGAGCTTATTAACTACTCATATATCCCAAGATCCATTTACATGCAAAAATACTCCTAAAAAATCAAATTTAATAACATACCCAATTCGATCTTCTGTACACTAAAAAGTTTGGACCTAAAAACCATACTTTAGACTCCCAAATCAGAAGCTCTGCCTTTGGGGATTTCTAATAGACCCATAGAACTAAACTCATGTAAAAGGTTCCTAAGCAACATTAATAACTTAAGTAGGGGTTTTTTTATACACGTAATCTGACCTAAATCGACCCTTAATCTACTGCTTTGACAACTTTTCTTGCAACCAACGTTTGAATGACTTCCCGACCTTAAAAACCTTCGAGGCCGGATGTTATGAAAACTAGACTCTCTGAGCTACGTTATAGACACCAGAAACTTGACAAAAGCTATTACCATTATTGAGATAATGGCCGAACAACACAGCCCTAAATTCTGCCCCAATCTAAATCAAATTCTAACGCGAATTAAGTCTAACCAATTACACCCATAAGCTTCTAATTAAACCCTAATCATTGCAATATGATTATTATATCATTAATTACAGATTTTAATGAACCCTAATTATCCACCATATTGATTATTACATGATTAAAGATTAATATCCTAAACAGGATTATATTAAAACTTACTTTAGAGCTTAATTCTTCTCCAAAGCAAAAACCACTAATTTTCTCTTCTCTTTTCCTTCTGTTCTCGATTATACAAATGGAAAGGAGTTGGTATTTTATTTTGTATAATAAGGCCCCCAACTAATTATAGATAAATCTAAATTAAGAGTTTGTTTCCTTTAAAATCATTTTTTCTTCTTTTCCTCTAACATTCATTTTTACTATTCATGTAAACAAAAAATATTTTATTTATTTATTTATTAATTACTTAATTATTTGCTTTACCAACATGCTCAAGCCACGGTTGTCACATATGGCACTTTGCCTGCGACTGCATGAATTCTGGCAACACAAATGTTGCTAATACTCAGAAGGGCAATGGGGCAAATCCCAAGGGGAATGGTTGTTTTGAATGTGGAGCTCCAGGACTTTTAAGAGAGAGACTGTCCAAAGTGAGAATAAGGAAGGTGAAATGGAGTGCACAGCTGCTGGGTGTATGCAGTTGGGAATGCAAAGAAAAGGGAAGCAGTCGAGGGACCCTGACTCCAATGTCGTCACGGCCATGTTCACTTAAAAAACCCCGCTATGCATCTATCTTATTTGACACTGGTGCCAGATAGAGGCCCATATAATCTAACTCGCGTTAAGATCCATGATTGACATCGCCCCATCCCATTAGAATATAGATTAATGTTGTGGGAATTAGCTGACAGGAAGATAGTCGTGGTAAACACATTATGCGGGGTTGCACTTATAAATTTCTTACCATCCCGTTCAAGCATAATACCTAATGCCCGTATAACTGGGTAGTTTCGACGTATTAATCGCATGGATTGGTTATGGGGGATGACGGGTGGACGCTAGTGATCTTGCACGTTTAGAGGTTATGTCACTGCGTACTACTGTATTGGGTCAGCATGCAGTGATTACAGAGTTACAGGCAGCAGACCGCAAGAGACAGGCGGCGATTACAAAGTTGCTGGCAGTGGACCGCAAGAGACAGGCACAGTTCATTGAGGCACTAAAGCTGCTGAAGAGACTTCAGACCCAGATGACAGAGTTTGAGAGTCAACAAGGACCCGCTAAGGGTCTGGCTTAGCCCGATGCACTAGAGGAGGATGGTAGCAGTTCATAGATCATGTTATGGCTAGCTATTTTGTACAGTCTACTAAGTATTACGGGTAACTCCCAGCTAGTATAGCTTTAGGTTGTATAATTTTGTAACCTAATCGTTGTGATTATTTTGTATCTGAACCAATCATGTATGTTTTACAATTATATATGGAATGGTGGTATTATGTCATGTCTTTAATCGAATTTATTATGAATGAATGTTGATTTGGTTACACCATTGTTAACTTCAATTCAGTTGTATATTTCACCGTGTGTTGTGATCTCTCTCTACTTATTGTGTATATGTCATGTCATGGTTATGATTTTGCGAAATCTAACGGGTATTATATTTTCTTGTGATTGAAGAAAATGGCACCAAAAAGAGCCACAAGGTCAAACACAGCCCCAAAAACAACCAACACCACATCTGTCACTAATGCCCAGCTTCAGGAAATGATTGACCAAGGCGTTATTGCCGCTTTGGCAGCATGTGATGCTGACAGAAATATGAATGGCGATGATAGCCATAATTCAGGAACGGGTGATAGAAGGACAGAACGAACTGCCCGTGAATGTACTTACGCTGACTTTCTCAAATGTCAACCATTAAAATTTAAAGGCACGGAAGGGGTTGCCTGTATATCTTAATGGTTTGAAATAATGGAGTCTGTTTTCCACATCAGTAATTGTACAGTTGAGAATCAAGTCAAGTTTCCTACTTGCACTCTCCATTCCGTTGCTTTAACATGGTGGAACACTCATGTCAAGACAGTTGGTCATGATTCCGCTTACGGTATGCCTTGGAAAACACTCATGAAAATGATGACTGACAAATACTGTCCTCGAAATGAAATCAATAAACTAGAAATTAAGATTTGGAACCTGAATGTGAAGGGTACTTACTTGACAAGTTATACCCAACGCTTTCAGGAATTGGCTTTGTTGTGTGAGAGGATGTTTCCCGAAGAATCTGATAAATTTGAAAAATATGTCGGTGGTCTTCCCGACATGATTCATGGGAATGTAGTGGCGTATAAACCAAAGACAATGCAAGAAGCAGTTGAAATCGCAACCGTGCTAATGGATAAGAAATTCCGCACTTTTGTTGAACGTCAGACTGAGTCCAAGAGAAAGCAAGATGATAACCAACAACAACAACAATAGAACAAGAGGCAGAACACTGGCAGGGCTTATACTGCAGGGACTGGTGAGAAGAAACAATATGGGGGATCTAAACCCCTATGCTCAAAATTCAACTATCACCACGATGGTCCATGTGCTCCCGGATGCCACAAGTGCAATAAAGTCGGCCATCTGGCCAGTGACTGCAGGAGCACTACAAACGGCAACAATGCTAACAATCAAAGGAGCACTGGGTCAGGTTAAAAACCCACTTGCTATGAATGTGAAGCCCAGGGACACTTCAAGAGGGATTGTCCAAAGTTGAAAAACAACAACCGCGGTAACCAAGGTGGAAATGGCAATGCACCGGCGAAAGTGTACGCGGTAGGCCGTGCAGGATAAACCCAGACTCAAACGTCATTACGGGTACATTCCTTCTAAACAACCGCTATGCTTCTATCTTATTTGATACTAGTGCCGATAGAAGTTTTGTATCCACTGCATTTAGCTCCCAAATTGATATCACACCAACTGCATTAGATCAGTATTATGACGTTGAACTAGCCGACGGGAGAATAATTGGGTTGAACACTATCCTTAGGCGTTGTACATTAAAATTCATGAACCACCCATTTAACATAGACTTAATGCCCATAGAACTTGGTAGTTTCGACGCTATAATTGGTATGGATTGGTTGGCAAAGTACCAAGCGATCATTGTGTGTGCCGAGAAGATCGTTCGCATCCCTTGGGGAAATGAAACTCTAATCATTCGCAGTGACGGAAGTAACCAAGGAAACGAGACTCGTTTGAACATCATCTCGTGCACTAAAACCCGAAAGTATTTGCTAAAAGGATGTCATGTTTTTTTGGCACATGTTACCACAAAGGAAACTAAAGACAAGTCGAAGGAGAAGTGACTTGAGGACATACCAATCATCCGGGATTTTCCTGATGTATTCCCTGAGGACTTGCCGGGTCTTCCTCTGACTCGACAAGTGGAATTTAAAATCGATTTAATACCTGGTGCTGCACCTGTAGCCCGGGCACCTTATCGATTGGCACCTTCTGAAATGAAAGAGTTGTCGGAGCAACTGAAAGAACTATCTTGTCTCGGGGAGACATCTGAAAGAACTTTATCTGAAAAAGCTTTATAATGAGCTTCAGTTCCTCACAAGTGGGGATCTCCATTGTCTTGTTTTTTTGTCGAAAGAGATGGATAGGTACTTGTAGGGTTTTGCTCATGGTCTCAACTTGGAATAGGGGTGTGTACGATTTAGGTAAGCAGGGTTAATCGTTGAACCTGTGAGAGGTTGGGTTGTACGATTTGGTATGCGGGGTAAGTTGAACCCGAGATATGTCAGACCTTTCAAGGTGTTAGCCAAGGTTGGGAAGGTTGCCTACAGGCTGGAACTTCCTCAAGAGTTGAGCAAAGTTCATCATACTTTCCATGTGTCTAATATGAAGAAATGTTATGCTGATGAACCATTAGTCATGCCGTTGGAAGGAATTCACGTTGATGATAAGCTCTAGTTTGTGGAAGAGCCCATTGAAATCATGGAACGGGAGATCAAACGATTAAAGCGAAGCCATATACCAATGGTTAAGGTTCGCTGGAACTCTAGGAGAGGTCATGAGTTCACCTGGGAATGTGAAGATTCGTTCAAACAGAAATACCCACAACTTTTCACAAACCGAGCTTCGTCATCCACTACAAGGTCTTAAGCTTTAAGGACAAAGCTCTTTTAACGCGTGGAGACTGTAACACTTCTTAATTTCAGGTCATTTTATGACTCCTATTATTCGTCACTATTTATTTTGGTCTGATACACGTTTACTTTTAATTTAACTTTTAAGATAAATCGCGTAGACTAAAAATAATCATTTAACGTAAACGGTCACCAAATAAATTAAGGTTTACGTCCAACAAGTGTTATATAATTATTAAGAAGATAATTATTAAATCTGCATGTTTTATTTTTATTGGTCACGTAAAAGGCTTACGTTTCGCAATAAAATACATTTAGACACACCTCAGAAATACCTGGACTTACCTAGACTCAAACCAATACCCACTTTTAATCCCTAAACACAAAATTTATTATATTTTATGTTGATAAACCCATGTTGGCTGATTATTGGCAAATGAAACCCATAAACCTTTTGTCACATGTGCTAAATCAACTAGAAATCTTCCTAAGTACTTGTACATCAAGGTTTTAATTAAGACTTGTACTAAATGTCCCTAGTTAGCCTAAATACACAATGGATAATAACCTTTTGCTCTCTTTCTCTCTTGGATACCCACGGCACAACATACATATATACATAAACCATAAGAATTCAAGATCTTAGGTAAATCTTGTACCAAAATCTTGTAATTAAGGAATGTACTAGTAAGGTATTATCAAAACCATTAGAGAGTAACTAGAATCCTCAAAACCACTAATGAAGGGCATAGTTTGGTTAGTTTTGAGACTAGGAAAGCCAACTAGCTCTAAGCCTATATATACCTATGTACATTGACATTTAACACTCTTGGAAACTCATGAACACTCTCTAAATCAAAACCATCCTCATTTCTCTCTTTTGCAAATCGGGTCATACATAACCGAACCCATATGCACCCTAAATTCATTCCAAGCACTCAAGGATTCATCCTAAGCATGTCTAAGGTCACATAAGGGGTATTGAAAGCTTTGAAGCTCGGGTTAACGCACACACGGGTGTGTACACTAATCAGGTTGCTTGCCTAACTCGTAACAAAGCTTTGGGACCTTTTGTAAGTCGCGTACAAGCATAAACACTTTGTTTTATAATTGTTTTCTTCTTATCTAGTCGTATGGACCACGTTTACTTGTGTTTAATAAGTAACGTGTGCGTGAACATGCATGGTTTAACCCATGCATGATACACATACGTATGAACACGTATATAAGATTTGTGTGGTGCTAGGAAGTGCAAAGGAATGTAGGACATGATTTAAAAACGAGCTAAGTCCATAACGTTTTCATTTAACCACAAGAAAAGGAAACCCATATGGGCACTAACTCTTACACTAGAAATATATAAAACCACACGTAAACTTTTAAAGAAAATGAAATGACGTGGCTAGGGAAGGGGTATACGACATCATTAGATGTTTGCATGTGTTACATGACCCTTATATAAGCTAATCAAACTCATTTGTGGTTACTAGGGCTATTAACGAAATTCTTATGTTATTACTAAGCGAAACGGACCACTAATGGGCCTCGTCAAGCCCAACGGTCCATTAACGGGTGTAAAGGGGGCCCACAGCTTATTGATAAGCTCCACGAGCTTATTAAGAGACCTAATATGCTTATTGGTCTTGTATGGACTCTCATGTACTTTAAAAACCTAACCAGACTCTTGATGGGCTTGGCGGCCCATTACCGTGGCCAAACTTGAGCCTATAAGCCACGAATAAGCTTGGACAGCTTATTGGTGAGCTTATGCAGCTTATGAGACTTATTATAGACTTAGGAAGTTATTGGACCTAAATGGATCATGCCCAAACACTTAAAATACTATTCGGGATCATATCGTACCCAAAAAGCCCATTTGCGAGCTTAATAGATTATTGAATAAGCCATACACTAAAAATAGCTTCATAGTAATCTTAAATGCTTAATGAGATAAGAAAATAAGAGGAATCATAGGAGAAACCTTGTTATCATCGAAACTAAGAGTTATTGGGCTCACGACCCAACACGCTCAATAAGCTCATTTGAGCTTATTTTCTAAGCCAAACAGTTTCATATGAGCTTATATAAGTCAAATAAGAGCTTATGTACTTTTAGAATCCTAAATGGACCCTTTGTTTGCTTAATGGGCCTTGACGAGCTCAATAAGCCCAATAAGCTCAAATAAGCTCATCCGAGCTTATTTATAAGCTGACAACAGCTTATGTAGCTTATTGGAGTTATTAAAACCTATTGTCACTTGTTAGATCTTAATTGGGTTTAAAATGCGATTTTTACAAATTAAGGGGGCTAAAAGTGTCAAATTTCAAACCTAAGGGTTAAAACAGTCAAAACTGGATTTATAAAGCTTTAGGGACTGTTTTTGTAGCTTCTGAAACTTAAGGGACTGTTTTGAGAACATAAGGACCTAAAGTGTACTTGTTGTAAAGTTGAAGGACTAAAAGTGTAAATGTGGAAACCTAGGGGTTTAAAGTGTAAATACTATAATTTCATAAACATAAGGACTGTTTTTGTAAATATAAGAAACCTAAGGGTATTTCATGAACAAAGGTAATTTTAATAACCACTTAACATATCGTACGAGTTATATATTATTCGGATATTATACGAGTTAAACCACGACTTAATAAATATGAATATTTATTAATAACGTTTATACATATACTAGAACGTGTGTAATCGTATACCTCCCCAAGAGCCATCAAGTCAAGACAAATACAATAAACATGTACACCACCACACAAGTGATAACAATATATATAAACTAGCAATTTATTAAAGTTATGCATTAAGTCGTTAGCCTAAACTTGTAGACTAAGACTGGCCGTATTTACTTAGGTATTTGACGGTGTGATTCATTGCCATTCTTGGATATAATTTGAAGAAACATGTAATCTAATGATCTACCAAGAACAAGAGAGAGAGAGAGAGAGAGAGAGAGAGAGAGAGAGAGAGATGTGGGTTGTAATGTTTAGAGAGAGAAAGTATATGGACTGGATTGAAATGTTATTACTATATGGAAAATGGAAAAATGAAACAACCATCCCCTCTCCAAGGCTAGGAGAGGGCTTATATAGTTACACGATGGCCGGCCCATTGGCTATGATGGGCTTCCCATGGGCCTTGTGCCGGATTAGCTTCTATACTTAACATGACACAATCTACGAGCTAAGACCTATTACAACTTGGAAGTGACCGACACTTTTTTGTGTTTCCAACAATCTCCCCCTAAGGGAGGTCACTCCATTTTACAAAACTTTAAGCCTAGCATACAATGCTTTATCTTTAGACTTTAGCTTGTCCTTTTGACATTCTCCTGTGAGTATGTTGTAGTGATCATTGATTTCTAGATTGAGCTTGTTCCTTGAACTTGTATTTGACATTGTGATCTTGAGCATCTTGAGATCATCAACCAAGCACAATCTCTTCGCCATCTTGAAACTTTGCCATCTTGTGGATTTGTGATTTTTGAACCAACATGCTCATACCTTTCTTGAATGGTTGTCTTGAAAAACTTTAATGCTACGTCTTTCTTGAGATTCGTTAACTATAATACTTCGTCACTTCGAGAAAGACGTTCGTTATCAGAGTAGCGGAAGTCTTGAAATATGTATTTGAGCCTTTCATGAAGTCCTTATGTTTGTCTATCGGGTATGAGCATGTGGCTATGGATCTTGTGAGTCAGCTGGAATCAGGAACCTCCACCACCATCTTTAAATAGCCTGCATAAAAACAGTTAGCAATAAAGCGGGGGGACGAATATGGCTTTGTCATTCGCCCAGGTTTGGTTGGAGTAACCTTCAAATCCGTGAGGATCGACCTGTGATCAGATAGATTCAATTTAAGAAGAATCTTCTTGACAGGATTTCCAGCTGTAGTATTGAATCTTTCTAACACATAAGTATTAGATTCATCGTACTCAGCATGTTCTCATTATCGGAACGTCTCAAAGCAGACAGCACGATAAGAGTGAACCAGTGAGTTACTATCTCACCGATTGATATAGAAAATCGATTTGAAAATCAATCGACGTGTCACTTGCTAAAGTGGTTTTGTGACACATCGAGAGTTTTAAGCAATTCAAAATTCTTTAACCGTTGATCCATAACCTGGAACAAGTTTGATTCATAAAGAATCGCACCATTGTTGCTTTCCAGTTGTCACAAGCTTGATTCATAAGAATCGCACAAGTCACCTACCATGAGCTTGTTTGATGTTGGCTCAAGCAGGATTTCCATCTTCATTGTGAATACCTAAGTATCACTCGGATGTTCTGGCAAAATCACAAGGATCTTGCGTAGGACTCTAATGATATTACTTGATATTCACATTGTGTGAGATAACAAGCTAAATTATGACAAGTGTCCTAATGAGATTAATGGATGATCTCTTTTGGCTCTAGACTCAATAGTGCACTTTTAATTTTAGTGATCGGAGGCTGGAGCTGAGTGCCACCTTTTCAATATCAACTAACTCGGAGTGAGAAAGTCAATAGAAATGAGTGTATCTCCGTGAGTTTTGAAACAAAGTCTTTCTGACTTTGAGTAGCTGGGAGGGGTTTGTGCATAGCGTCACTGGGTCCATGACTGTCTTCAATGTCAGACAACACCTAAGTGTTTCTGACAGCATATGTATTGACCCGGTTTCTGCCTAAGTGTATGGAGGGCTTCTTTCTTTTCACCTTTTATCCTTACATTTCTTTTTCATTCTTCAACCCCTTCAATGCTTACCGAGACTTCATAACTAACACCTTGTTAGGTTTGTTCTAGTGTTAGCTCCATCTCAGTCGGCCTTTTAGGTATTCCATCATAATCCTTCAAAACCATTGAAAATTCAATCAAAGTGTTTGATATAAATATCAAAAAGATTTACACTTTAAGAGTTTTTCATTATCACTAATAGCTTCCCCTTAACATGTGCATCGTAATCGTAGTACATGTTATGTGTAGAGTACATTGAGTCCATTTTATATGATCACAATCCAATACAATTTAT
>BQNB010075435.1:19318-31466 GCA_026074375.1 Tanacetum coccineum
GGAGCAGAAGACCTGATAAGAGAGTCAACCTCAGTCTCCGTAACATAAGTACCAGAATGATGAGAAAAGTCTGAGGAAATGACAAACCTTTAAGGAGCACTAACAGTCCAGAGGTTAGCCCCAGCTAAGGAATCAGTAGGCCTTCCATCCTCATGCTTCAGTGTGGCAGACACTGAAGACGTCGCAAAAGGCAAAGTGGGAATGGGGTCACCCCTAACTTCAGCATTCAACACCGCCCCAACAAGTAACCGCTAGACCGTTGACATAGATTTACCAGCCACGGAAGTCCCACTAGGAGTTCCGTGATCCTCCCTTAATTTCTTGGGAGGATGAGAAGGCTCACCTGTAGAAACAACCACGGTCTTCTATTTCTTTTGACGCCTTGGTTGCAATGGGGGCAACATCCTCCGCGATAGTGTCTACCATCTTACTAACCAGCTGAATTTCAGTATCTTCCCCGCCAGCAGCAGAATCACCTTGCTTTGTTTGATTACCACTACCTCCCACATCAAAAAGTTTATCCACGCTAGCTTCTAGCTCGCCCTCAGTACTAGCAGGGGCAACTGGTAATAGCAGAACAACACGCCCAACGGTAGTGTCCAACAGCTTTGGTTCACCCTTCGTATGCTTCCTCTCATCGATCTTCACCTTCGTAGGATCAGCAGTCCGAATAAAGGAGAGCAAATCTATTTCTACACAAAAGAATAGAGGGTCAGAAAACATGGTTAAAAGCCAAAAACATAAACAAGGCATAATAATAAACACCCACCCTGGTCATTATCATACAAAAATTCAAGATACGTATTCTCATCTAAGGTATAATAGCGACTCTTTCCCACTAAACAAAAGAATGGTTTCGGATACTTATGGAACGAAGCATGATACACAAAAAGTGTAGCGTAGTGCCCTGCGTCATATTCAGAAGGTTTAGGGAAGGGGTCCTTCGACACACCTTTACTCGTATGCCATGGAAAAGAGGTAGGACAAGCAAATGCATCAACCCAAAAGAAGTGGTCATTCCAGCCTTTCAGCGAATCTATGGGTTTGGCATAGAAAATGGCGTCAGTACCTAGACGCTTACTGAACGACATCCAGCCTTTATTTTTAGAGTTCACATAAAAGCAGCGGAACAACCCCACCATTGGCTCAAAGCCATAAACATGACAAAGGATCTCAAACTCTTCAGGCGAAAACTATGGGTTTGGGCTAGGAAAATGGCGTCAGTACCTTGACGCCTTACTGAAACGGGCACATCCAGCCTTTATTTTTTAGGGATTCACATAATAAAGTCAGCGGAAAACAACCACCCCACCATTGGCTCCAAAAAGCCATAAAAAAAACCATTTGGACCAAAGGAATCTCAAAAAAAATGAGGGGGAACACTTGGGCCACCGCAAAAATTAAAATAACGGATAGTTTTTGGGGATATGCAATAACGGATAGTTGGGATATATAGATACGATAGTGTTTAAACACGTTAACAAGAAAAGTGGAGAGAGGTAATCGAAAATTGGTAAACTCGAAGAACATAGTATATACACCTATCTTGCCAGTAGGCATCTCATGAATTGTTTGGTTAGTTCTAGGCAATGTTGGATGAACCTCATCGGGAATATAAAATGCTTCGTAAAAAATCTTAAGAGCTTTTTGAGTAAGAACCGACTTTATATCCGTAATACTGCCCATGATAAAAAGTAAGCAAGGATTAGGGCCTAACCTGAAAGTCTAAAACTCTTCGAATAAGGGCACAAAGGATATAGTTAGAGAACTCAAAGAATGTTTAACAATGGCGATTGAAGTTGGAGAAGATGAAAAAAGAAAAACAGTGAACCCAAGTCAGGTATTTATACTTTCGGTATATGAAATTTATGAAATTCTTAGATGATCACACGTGGCCATGACCTTCGAGTCAATGGTCACAATCTTAAGTAAAAATAGTGATGACAGTTGAGCAAAATTGACCGAGCAGTCAAATCAGTCAGAACATGAAAGGCCACGAAGCGGCCACGCCACCCACGCCTCACCTACCTAAGGAAAAGAAACGTCGCAAAGAAACTAGCACACGTGGAAGAGGAACGATAAGTTACGGTACCAGAATATGAGTCTAGTAACGCCTACCGTACGCCTTAAAAACCGCACGCAATAGACTGGGAGGACTTGATGACGTATAATAGGTTTACCAGGCCTCTGCGCCTGAACTGTATTATCATAATGGGCTCCAGGCCCAACCAAGTGAATAAAAGCAACCAAGCAAATAAAAGCAACCAACAAATATGATGGGCCAGAACTAAGCCCAGCCCTACACTGCACGGCCCGAAACAAGTAAGACGGACGTGACAGACCTTTCGCGGACCAAGAAAACGTCTGCGGAAGGGAATCCATGTCCGGAAGACACGATTACTATAGACCCTTACCAGACAAGGGGTCCACTTTGGTCCACTAACAGATATAACCGAAATATCATGAAAACCTAATATTTGGGCTCACCTTTAAAAAGGGGTACTCTAACACCCCACAAGGTATGATTTTCTGACTATATTTCACACGCACATTCTCTGACATTCTCTGACATACATGAATACTAACTCTCACACCAGAGTCTAATTGTGGGGTTCGTCCTCACGGTAAGACTAACGGTTTACCTTTAATTATGCAGGAAACCATTACATCACTTGATCTAGTATAAGATCCCGTTCATTGGCCTAATAACCATCTCAGATCCATCATATGCGGCCCATGACATATTTTGTACTAACATGATCTGAGTGTTTTCATTTCCATATTTCGTGAGGTGCTTGGCTTGTAAAGGTGATTAAAACGAAAGAAGTGATTAAACGGAAAAATCCTTAACTTCGGTTGGGATACATTTTCAATAAATTTCTAGAGTCTACTTGAGGACAAGTAGGATTTAAGTAGGGGGATATTTGATGACTTCAAATAACGTTACATTTATACCATCATTTATCCCGAATAAGTTACCCACTTTTATATAATTGTTGCAAGAATTTGTACTTAATTGCTTAAAAGTGTTATTTGCAGTATCAGCGCCAACTCTTTATAAGAAAACGCGTACAAACAATTTCCAATACGGCGTATCACTCTTCTACCATACGCCGTATCCAGCTGCATAGACATTCAAAGATACGAAGATAATATAATTTGGGAATGAATATTTGATTGATTATAAACTTAGAACGCACTCCAAGGAAAACACCCTAATACGCCGTATTGACCTAGTTCAATACGGCGTATCCAGTCTTTTTCAGACACTATAAATAGAAGACTCAAAAATGAGTTTTTAGTGTGCAAAATCATATTCTCTATACCATACACATAAAAGACGATTTTATAAAGAAAAGAAGAGCAACCAAAAGTCAAGCATCAATCACGATTCCATAGAAGACACCGTGTAATTCCTATACTCTTGTAATCATTTAATTTTTGGTATCATTCGGTAAAACCTTTAGTTTACCTTGGTTATTTGATCACGCTCGTATAATTACAATGGTTATGGGCTAATACCCTAGGGTATTAGCCATCTTAATGAAGGTTTAATGTTTGGTTTGTTTTAAAATTGATTTTTTAATTTATCGTTGAAAGTTTAATTATGTTTATCACATGATACTTGTTTACGTGTTTGAATATGCGACCTATCATTCAACTGGGTCTAGTTACGCCTAACAAGTGAACTAGATACTAGGATAGCTCTCCATATCATGTTTTATATTACTGGACCAATAGGATCACAAATAGTGTTCTGTCTTTGTCTTTAAATTATGAGCTTAGTTGGACCGGTAGGTGACCCGTAATGTTTCAATAAGTATGTTCTTAATTAATTGATAAAGATTTAAATAATGAACTACCAGTATATAAAATACCTTCAAACAGTAAGTGGGTAAAGTTTCGATGGGCTAGGGTTTAACAAGATCACCATTGCTTTAATCCCTAGATATATTATAATTAAACTAAAAGGTTGCTTAATGCAGATACGTTAATTGTGATAGGATTCAACGTGTCTATGTCTTAGAATGATGTCTCGCCTAAGTCTTAAGAATGATATGCCACTTCGAGATAATAAATCATTGCACTAAATAAACAAACCAGCCTTTAATCGGATTTAATATGGCTAATACGGTTTTCTATCATTTAGCTTGTACCGCTCTTTTATCTTTTGATTGTTTTCTTGCATGTTTATTGTGTTTAGAATTGATTATTATTACCATAAAACCTATGCCAGTCTCTTAGGCTGAAAACCCCCAATTATCATTAGAACTAGGTTTAGCATAGGTTTAACAAGTAATTAAAAGTAATTAGAATTAACTTAATTAGAGTAATTAAAATTTTTGGCGTGAGATATAAGGATAACGACCTCGCTTTAGTGTTCGACACCATACTTAACCACGAAACCTACCCAATCGGGTACAACTCCCGTTAAAGTGTTGTTTTCAGGATAAGTCGACTAAATATAAATTTAAAACTGGTAAAGTTGACACCTACACGACAGCACATCATGTCTCATATCCCATTTCTACCTAAGTCGTGTTGCTACAAAAGAATCATTGTACTTATGGTCAATCTATAAAACTCTTGATTATTTTCTCATAAAATTTTATGCTAAGGTCTCAATTTCCTATTGGCATGACTCTATGGATCTTTAGTGCTATATTCGCCCAATTTCCCCATCTAGTTGAATCCTCATTCACATTTCCATTGGGTTCATTACCCTCTTCATCATCCATTGCCTCCTCATTGTTTACTAACTTAACAAGCTCTACAACGCTCGCATCGATAACCATGTTACTCTATGTACCCTTATCGTTTTTAGCTCTAACAAGGGAGACTGCATTCACGTATTTAGTGTTGGGGCTGCTAACTTCTTCCCTAACTAACACCTTTTCTGGAGAATTACCTTTTCTGGAGAATTACTTTTAGCTCTAAAAAGTTTTTGGTTCGTGTTTCTTGGTATGATATGATATGTAGCTGAGATTACCCGCATCTTGATGGGGCAACCTGTCAAGGTTGCAGCCATGGCGGGTGTATCCTTTTTTTCTAAATGTTACCCTACTTGAGCCTATACTAGAAAATAGCTATTATGAATGTATTCTTCGATTGTTTACCTATGTGAGGCTCATTTACCACAGGTGAGATATCGGGCATGCGTGTTGTGGTAGCTGAGATAGAGAGGTGAGTTGTGTTTTTTTATTGTTTTTGCATCGACACCCCGCTTATTGTTCTATTTAGAAATGTTGTTATGCTTAGTGGCAATGATGACTACTATCTACATCTATGTTTTTTGGGGGGCATTGTTTACGGACACCCGCATCATTATTGGGCAACCACAGTTAAGGTGTGGCTGCAGTCATGGCAACTATTACATGTGGTTCCCACAGTAGCAGATCTGAGCCTCATAAAAAAATCATATTTAAGTTTACTATTTACTTGGTATCGCCGTATAATATTCAATTAGGCCACTTGAATTCATAGATAAAGAACTTGGCTTCTGTCACACCCCGACAATGGCAGAAACTCGGGAATGCAACATAATGATCAATCATAACACAAGATACAAGATAGAGAAAACTACAATGCATAAACATCAAGTGTTAC
Organism: Tanacetum coccineum; assembly: GCA_026074375.1. Taxonomy (NCBI): domain Eukaryota; kingdom Viridiplantae; phylum Streptophyta; class Magnoliopsida; order Asterales; family Asteraceae; genus Tanacetum; species Tanacetum coccineum. The sequence continues at coordinate 24,926 of BQNB010075435.1, forward strand.
GAAGACCATCAACCTCGAACAACCTCGAGTGATGTCCCAAATCGCTATCAAAACCCACAATCTCTTACAATTATTTCAATGCCATCACAGGGGTCCAAAATCCAAACTTAAGCCAAAATTCCAAATACTAAAACCAAACAAAATAAACAAGCAAGACTTCACATGAAATTCCACTCGGGATACTTCTAAGTCTGCTAGCACACATCACCAAACTATTCCTCTTTCACTTCACCTGAAAATGCTACTCGAAAACGTCAACAATAATGTTGGTGAGCTCGTAGGTTTGACCTTAAACGCAAAAGCTGTGCCAATATTTCAACAGTGGAAAATAGTGCTATATGACAGTGAATATATGCAAACAATCTCAACATCACCGCTAATCAACAACCATATGTCACTTACGCACCTAAAGGGCCTACCAGCTAGAGCACTAAAATTAGGGCAGGACTATACCCAAACCTGGGTAGGCGTACCCATCCGCTCCAATAATCACACACATACTGGGTAGGTGTACCCATCTGCTCTAAACAATCATACAACACATAATATTCACATAGTAGTCATAAGCACGTAAGTTGTCCTAAAAACAAAACCACATTTCGCACAGATCAATTCAAAACATTTCAAAACACATTTAAGTATCTTTCCAAAGTTAGCACTAGGGGGTTGAAGGTGTGTCCGGACAAGGTAGACGCTGTTTTAAGTCTTCCGTCCCCAAAGTGCTTAAAGGATGTGCAAAAGTTGAACGGAAAGCTCACAAGCATGAACCGGTTCTTAGCCAAATCAGCAGAGAAATCATTACCGTTCTTTAAAGCTTTGAAAAAATGCACGAAGAAGAGTGATTTCTATTGGAATGAGGAAACTGAAGAAGCATTCAAACAAATGAAGCAGCTCATTGCCGAACTTCTCATGTTAGTCGCACCAATAAAAAAAGAAGAACTCATCGTATATCTGGCAGCAGCAAAAGAGACGGTAAGTGCGGTCCCGATGACAGAGAGAGAAGCTAAGCAAATGCCTATCTATTTCGTTAGCAGGGCATTAAGGGGTTCGGAAATAAATTACACATCGATGGAAAAGTTAGTGTTGGCCCTGGTGCATGCCAGTAAGCGCCTAAAGAGATATTTCCAAGCACACCCCATCATAGTAATCACGGACCGGCCGATACAACAGGTGTTATCAAGACCAGAAGTAGCAGGGAGGCTACAAAAATAGAGCATCGAGTTAGGAGAATACGCAATACATTACAGACCTAAAGTATCAGTTAAGGGGTAGATATTAGCAGACTTCATAGTCGAACGACCAGAAGAGGACTCTCCAGATACTCTGATGGAAGAGGCAGAAGAGCTCCCCGAACCATGGATTTTGTTCACGAACGAATCCTCCTGCACAGATGGTTTCGGGGAAGGACTGATACTCACCAATCCAGAAGGGATAGAATTTACCTATGCTTTAAGATTCAGGTTCGATGCCACAAACAACAAAGCGGAATATGAAGCTTTGATTGCCGGATTAAAGATAGCAGAACAAATGGGCGTAAAAAACCTCCCAAGCAAATGTTGATTCGCGGTTGGTGGCCAACCAAGTGAACGGAATGTATGTCGCAAAAGAGACCGACATGATTCTATATCTGGAAAAAGTAAACACACTCACCAACAGCTTTAAGGCGTTCTTAATTAGACAGGTTCCTAGAAGTGAAAACAAAAAGGTCGATGCGTTAAGCAAGATAGCATCAACAAGTTTTACACACTTAAGTAAACAAGTGCTGTTGAAGAGTTAAAGTAAAAATCAATAAGTGCAATGGAAGTATTGGCAATAGTAAAAAAAGAAGGAGATACATGGATGACTCCTATTTTCAAGTACCTCACAGATGGAACACTGCCATCAGAAGTGAAAAAAGTAAGAGCACTGAAACGTAAGTCGTAGCGGTTTTCCATAATAAATGGGACACTTTACAAAAAATCTTTCCTTTGACCATGGCTACAATGCGTAGGACCACTTTAAGCCAACTATGTTCTAAGAGAAATACATGAGGGATCCTGCAGTATGCACACAGGCACACGATTCGTTATGGCAAAAGCCTTGCGGATTGGTTATTATTGGCCAACCATGCACGAGGATGCAAGAACGATAATAAGAGCATGCCAAGACTGTCAAGTTCACAAACCTGTTCCAAGGAATCCACAGCAAAAGCTAAACCCAATTTCATCTCTGTGGCCATTCTACAAGTAGGGAATTGACATCGCTGGACCTTTTCCGGAAGGGCCTGGGAAAGTTAAATTCTTGATAGTAGCCATTGACTACTTAACGAAGTGGATCGAAGCAAAACGGGTTGCAACCATTACTGGCAACCAGATCAAAAAATTCGTATGGGACAACATTGTTTGCAGATTCAGACTTCCAAGAGAAATCATTTCGGATAACGGAAAGCAATTCCAGGATAATCCATTCCAGCACTGGTGCGAGAAACTATGTATCTGCCAGCACTTTGCTTCTGTTAAACATCCGCAAACCAATGGCCTGGTAGAAAGAGCAAACCGTAGTCTTGGAGAAGGGATAAAAGCAAGGTTGGACGAGAGGTGCAAAAACTAGATGGAAGAACTTCCTCATGTTCTATGGGCACACCGCACTATGATAAAGTCTAGTAATAGAGACACTCCATTCTCATTAACATACGAAATGGAAGCCGTTATCCTATCAGAAATTGGCATGCCCACACTAAGGATAACATAAGTGGACCTACCACAAAACAATGAAACTCTGGAAATTAACCTCGACCTATTGGAAGAACGGATGCCAGCACTTTGCTTAGTGTTTGTTAAACATCCGGCCGACTTATCATAGTGGCCTGGTTAGAAAGAGGCATAAAACTGTGTAGTCTTTAGAGAAGGGATAAAAGCAAGGTTGGACGAGAGGTGCAAAAATATTGTGAAGAACTTCCTCATGATTCTATGGATCGCACTCAGACGAATATGATGAAAGTCTTAGTTAATAGAGACACTAACGATTCTCACTTAACTAGACGGATTGAGTAGGCAAGTCTTCCTCACTTCGGAAATTGGCACATAAGGACACAAATATTAGTGGATACTAAACTAAAACAATGAAGCTACTGAATTAACCTCGACCCCCCCCCCCCCCCCCCATGTTGGCATGAAGATTAGGAGAACATAGCGTGAAGCTCATACGTTGAAGCGATGAGCCACCAAAAGCAAAATGGAATAAGTATTACAACTTAAATTACAAAGCCTGAGTTTTGAAACGTAAGAAGATCTCGTGTACCACAACAACGAGGCAAGCCATGCGGAAGATACATGGAAATTAGGCCCCAAGTGGGAAGGATCGTATGAGGTTACGAAAGAATTTAGAAAGGGGGCATAGAAGTTAAGAGACCATGATCGGATGACTCATTTCTGTCCCTCTTACTCAGATTTGACCACCTTCGAGAAAACAGCGTCCACGGTCACTAGGGAACATAAGCAACCTTAAGAATGTGTTAAGTTCACAAAATGTAAGCATATGCTACCCATGCAAATACCTCTGCGGGTCTGGGCGTTATGCATTCATGTTCTATTCATGCATTGTAATGTTATTCTTTTTTGAAACTTTTAATAATGTATAGTGGAAGCTTAGCTTAAATCTCACACAATTTTTTTACTTTGAATCATTGTGATTTACTATGATCAAAGTTATGATTTATGTGGGATAAGACGCGCAACATTAAGGTCGCATCGACCCAATAACGTTGTATTTCGTTTTCATACAATAGGAGGAGGATTGAACCTAACAATTATTAAGGATAACGTTAAGACGGTAATTGTCAAACAAGTTATAGGAAGAATAACCTACGAAATGTTCAAAGTAAGAATACCAAGTTATGCATGGCTTCGACATGATAATTATAACTGTTAGCATGTCGCCATGATATTATAACCGTAGCAAAACATTAATTAGGAATTAAAACATTCAAATTGTACAAGTACATTTGATCGCATTCAAAAAGGTCACACAGGACCACGGCATGTGACGGATAAAAACACTTAGAAAAATTATCCATACAAAAGAGGCTATAACAAAAAGGTCACATACGACCAAGCCTAGATATCATAGCAAGCTACTAAGAGATATTCAGCTCTGCATCATCAACATTAGGGAAAGGATTAGCTTCCGCACCCATACCTTCTCGACCATCTGTGTGTACAACCTCATAGTCATCCATAGAAATAGGAGGAATAGAGCTTGCAGAAGCAAACGTAACGGACAAGGCCGTGGTAGTATCAGCGGTGGCGAGTATAACACTAGAAGTACCTTCCATGCCTGTTAAAGCCGTAATGGATAAAGGCTTAGATAGGGGAAAAAAGACATCATAGAGCACTGATATTTGATTAGCAATATTATCCTTAATCTTTCGGACTTTGAAACTGGAGACATCTAATGAAAATGACAAAGCAGAAGCACCAACGACACGTTGGTCTGGAGAATGATGAATGGGAACCATCAGCTGGTCAACGTGAGGCTGTGACTCGGTCAAACCTAATCTTTTAGCAAGATTGTCATCCAGATGAATAAGGTTCATAATAGTTTCAATGCTGGCATCTTTGTTGGATCTTAGCTCTGCAATTAAAGAAAAATTGACACTTTGAAGGCGTTGCAAAGCAGAAAGATAATCCGCTTCCCGAGATAGGTTATATGCAGTAACATCGGTCAAAGACCTACCTTCCACGCCATGGATAATTCCGGCAGATAACTCATCCTGCATACCTTTCTCGACAGCCTTACCAATCGCCGCTCCGAGAGCGGAGAGATATTCAGTGGAGTTCAAGCATTTGGTGATGGCAAGTTCCATACCCTGGGTAAGTAGCCATCGATGGCCGGAGATGGTAGTAAAAAGATGCGGGTAAAATTTTTCCTCCAGGTGAACGGCCATCTCAACGAAATCAGTATACAGCTTGTTGAATTTATCATTCATAACTTTCATTCACTCATCTTGGAATCTCTCAAGCTGACCCATACATTCTTCATACATCGTCACCTTCTCTTGGAGCCTGGCGGAAGATGTCTCCAGCCCGTGAACCTGTAATCACATGGAAACATAAAGGTGAGAAGAATGAACGGAGCACTATAAAAAAAGGAGGGAAACGTTAAGTATAAAGACACATACCTGATCAACAAGGTTATCATTCTGAGACCTAACAGAAGTAACCACAACATCCAAATCAGCAACTTCCTGTTCCCTAACCTTTACTGATGCTGCGAGATCTACCACTTTGACTTCCAGCTCACTTTTCTCCCTTTCCAAGGTAATGTGACGTTCCTTCAAAAGCTACGCTTCATCACGAAGAGATTTCTCAACAATCTCACATTTGGAGGCTTCAGTACGAGACGAATGGCCTCTGTGGTCTCCGCCTCCTTCAATAGCAGCTGTGTCTTGAGATCTTCAATCTCCTTTTCCCTAACTTTTAGCAGTTCCACCTGCTCATCAACCACAGACTTCAACCTCCTCCTTTCCCTAATGTTATATTCAGCACGCATTCTCACTTCAGCGCTCAAAGAGATTTGGCGGGCAGCTCCAACATTGAACTCGGTAAAAAGCTGGTCATGCTCCATTCCGCGGATAGATGCAAAAAATTTAGGAGGAGCAAATTCGTCCACCATCTCGTGAAAAAAACGACCGTCATCAAGACGGGACCCATTGGTCACACTCTATTGCAGAACATAAACTTTCTGAAGATTAGAGTTAGGATCAATAACGGTGCGGACGCCACCAACCAAAAAATCACTACCAGTAAGATCGGAAAAACCACCTGGGGTAGGATCAGTTCCACTGGCTGAGGATGAACCAATGACAAACAAATAAGGTTTAGCGGGTGTTTCTTTAACAACCGTAGTAGCATCAACCGTTTCGGTTATAGTGGTGACAGTTGTCATGGACGGAGCAGAAGACCTGATAAGAGAGTCAACCTCAGTCTCCGTAACATAAGTACCAGAATGATGAGAAAAGTCTGAGGAAATGACAAACCTTTAAGGAGCACTAACAGTCCAGAGGTTAGCCCCAGCTAAGGAATCAGTAGGCCTTCCATCCTCATGCTTCAGTGTGGCAGACACTGAAGACGTCGCAAAAGGCAAAGTGGGAATGGGGTCACCCCTAACTTCAGCATTCAACACCGCCCCAACAAGTAACCGCTAGACCGTTGACATAGATTTACCAGCCACGGAAGTCCCACTAGGAGTTCCGTGATCCTCCCTTAATTTCTTGGGAGGATGAGAAGGCTCACCTGTAGAAACAACCACGGTCTTCTGTTTCTTTTGACGCCTTGGTTGCAATGGGGGCAACATCCTCCGCGATAGTGTCTACCATCTTACTAACCAGCTGAATTTCAGTATCTTCCCCGCCAGCAGCAGAATCACCTTGCTTTGTTTGATTACCACTACCTCCCACATCAAAAAGTTTATCCACGCTAGCTTCCAGCTCACCCTCAGTACGAGCAGGGGCAACTGGTAATAGCAGAACAACACGCCCAACGGTAGTGTCCAACAGCTTTGG
>BQNB010075437.1:0-31466 GCA_026074375.1 Tanacetum coccineum
TACTATCAGTACTAACTATAACTATCAGTACTAACTATTAATACTGTCGGTACTAAGTTAGGAAAACGTAATTCCTAACAATATGTTGCACAATAACATACTGCTTGCACTATGTCTGGTCTATTAGATGTCAAATACATAAGTGACCTGATTTTACTACGGTAGTCAATTTGGTCTACGAGTCACCAATCAAATCTGCATCTAATTTAGGTTTGGTAGCCATTGGTGTACCAATGATTTGTCCTTTTTCCCTACCATGTTTTTTTAAGTATCTCTAAAGCGTACTTGGCCTGATTGATAAAGATACCACATGGGGATTGGTGGATCTAAAGTCCTAAAAAGAATTTCATTTCCCCCATTAAGGACATCTCAAATCTACCGTGTATTAATTTTTCAAAGCGTTTTGAAAATGTAGGGTTTGTGGAACCAAAAATAATGTCATCAACGTAAATCTGCACAAGTAGAATGTCCTCCCTGTATTTTATTGTGAATAGGGTCGGGTCAATGATACCTTTAGTAAAACCTTTAGAAATCAGGATAATTTTGAGAGTTCATCATACCAGGCTCTCAGAGCTTGTTTTAATCCATATAAAGCTTTCCTTAGACGGTATTTTCTGGATGATCAGGATCAACGAACCCGTCTGGTTGTGCAACCTAAACCTCTTCCTTCAATGGACCATTTAGAAATTCCGTTTTCATGTCCATTTGATAAATTAGAAAAAGACTTGTGTTGCACTTATGCGATGAAATTCGAATAGTTCCAAAGAGAGCAATTGAGAAATGTTTCTTCGAAATCAATACCCTCTTCCTGAGCATAACTTTAGCTCAAGTCGTGCTTGTGTGATTGACAGTTTGGTCTTCATCCTTTTTGTTTTCTCCATAAACCACTTTAGCTTGATTACGTTATTTGTCAATAGGGTAAACTTTTTTCAACGAGTTCCCAGACTTGGGTCTGTCAACTGTGAAGTCTTCCTGCATCTGCTTCTATCCATGCAGAATTAGCCATTGCTTCCTTAATGTTTTTTGGTTCAGCTGTACTCACGGTGAGTGCGAACATACACATTTCAGGATCGGTTGCAAGTTGTCGTCTTATTTGCACTGGCTTTGATGGATTTCCACGAACTTGAGTTACCGGGTGATCTTTTGTCTATCAGGATTCGGAATCTTGAGGTTGATTAAAGGTATGCATATTTAAATTACCAATATTGCGTGAGGAAGACTCAACAACTTCTTGTACCAGTGTACAGAAAGGATTGGTAAATTCTGCTTGATCATTATTGTTTTCTTCAGCATTGACATGTGTTGGAGTTGATGGTTCTTTTGTAGGGTGAATATTCGTTGAAGGTAGTGTGTCTTGTTGAGCAGAATTATCGGTGGGAGAAGAAGACTTGTTGACACGTGAAGTACCCGCATTGAAAAAATTCATCGTACAAAGGACCAAATAGAAGATCCAACTCATGTTGTGATGGAACAGTTGTATCCGCTGAAGGAGAAACATTTTGTAGTTGTGGGTCGGGGGCCAGAGTTGTCATAATCTAACACCTTTTGTCGTTGAGGAACGAGGCCTGAAAGTTGTTCATAGCATCAGACGTCTTTAGACATCTCTTTTATTCATCAAAATCTGAGATGTAGTGGATTCAACTATTAAATTTTCGTTCTCTTGTTTGGTAAATCTGTATCCCTTTGCTGAGTGGAGCATCCCACCAGGAAATGCCTGATCCCTTTTGCTTTCTTTTTATCTGAAATTTCACATCTTTGGTTAAGTAACCAATGTGCAACCAAAATTGTGTAGGTGTTAATTGAAGTCTTTTATTGTCACTGATGATGTGATTTTGCCATTTTATCATGTGTTGGAGAATGTATAGATCTTTTTTTAGTTATAGCCATGCGGTTGCTATTGCTTCAACCTAAAGAACAGAAGGAGTTTAGAAGCTGATAGCTCGTAACGAGCAAGCCTCAACAAGAGTACGGTTTCGTCTTTCGACAACGCGTTTGGCTGCTAGGTGTCCGGGGAGTAGATGTTTGATGCTCAATTCTTAATGTTTAACAGACATGATGAGTGTATTGTTTTAAGACTCAGTGCCTCTGTCAGTTTCGGAACAGAAAATTTAGTGGGGCTTTGAAGATTTCTTTGATCATCTGTGAGAAAATCCTTTTAAACATTCTGGTGTTTCATCCTTGGATCATAGAAAGAGAGTCCAAGTATATATGGAAAAGTCGTCTACAATTACCAGAATATATTTCTTCCCATTTATGCTAGCAACCCGCATTGGACCACATAAGTCCATATGAAGCAAATTTAACCGTCCTTTTGAGTTTGGAACAACCTTTGTCTTGAATGAACTTCTTTTTTGCTTTACTCACTTCACAAGAGGAACATAGTTGATCCTTGACATACTTTAATTTTGGTAAACCAATCACGACATCCTTCTTTGAAAGCAAGTTTATGTAGTCGAAGTTAAGATGAGAAAGTCTTCGATGCCATAACCATGCTTGAGTTGGTGAGGCTTTAGCCATGAGACAAATTGGAGTTGATGAAGTCGTTTCTTAAAGATAAATTGTATAGAGATCAGATCCACGGTTACCGGTGAGTAAATCGTTTCCCTGAAGATCTCTAACGAAACACGTAGATTTCCAGAAAGCAACCTCTAAATCCGCATCACAAAATTGACCAACCTAGAGAGATTGTGATTGAGGCCTTCGACGTAATAAACCCTGTTGATCATGATATTTCCTTGAGCCAGATCTCCATACCCAAGAATTAGAGCAAATTGATCATTGCCAAAATGAACGGTACCCAAATATTTTTCAACAAAATTGCACAGCAGCGTTAGATTTCCCGTCATGTGCTTTGTGCATCCAGAGTCAACAATGAATAGGATGAGTTGTACAATCTGCAAGTGAATTAGAGGACGATGGAATACATGACAAATTAGATCCTAAAGTGTTTGTGAGTTTCAAAACATTAGTTATCCTAGATACATTATCTATGGCAAAACTAACTCTCTTTCTCACAGTTTCTTTCCTAACTTTAGGCACCCATTTCATTTTTGTCTTAGGAACCCATTTATATTCTCATGGACATTGTTGTGCTATCCACCATTTCCACGCCTTACTTGTTTTCTCATATAGCATCCTATAGTAATTCTTGGAATTTGTGATAGTGGATTCTGATGCAACTATTTTCTTACGGTATGTTGCAACAGATTTGTTCGCTTGACTTTTGGGTTTTCTAGTACTAATAGGCATTCCTTTAGGTTCTTAGTTCTAGCAATTATGTCATTCTAATATCTTAGGAACACAAGCATCATTTATTCGAATATTTAACCACACATTTTCCACAAGTAGAACAAATTAGTATTAACATTCAGTAGTTCTAGAATTTAAACTGTCTTACACGCTGTTATCGACTTTGTTTGATTAGAAATATAGAAATCCTAGGGAGGTTTTCTACTTTAGTCTTCTTTAAACTTTCACTTGGCTAGTGTTGGCACGACCTTATTCTTTCATTGAGTGCTCCTAAGATGTGGTCTGCTACTTTTGTTCTATGAATTACTCGTTGAGGTAGATGATTATGAGAGAAAATCAATATCATTTCATATATCTAAAATGACCCTTTATGGAACAAATTGTGCAATTATGCTTGTCTATTGCTTATTTGCATTTGTGATGTGGAGGTACGGGATATTGAAAATCACAAGAAAACGTGTCAAAGCCGGACTAACTCGAAAACGAGAATGGAAAGATTGCACAAGAGCCGGAAGATTGTTATCAATGGTCATCCCTTGGTCAACATTGGTCAACTCACAAAAGACAAAATCCTCAAAATACCCAAAATGCCCTTATTGTTAACTCATTTTCTCCAAAAGTCCCTAAAAAACCCTAACTCCGTCTTATTCTTTTATTATTTAAGAGATAACGGGCGTTATCTCTTAACCTTACCCTTTTATATTTACCTTGGCCAATAGAGTTTACCAAACCCATTTCCATTTTTATTAACTAGATCCCTAAGTCAAAGTCTCATTCCCTCAATCAAATATCAAACAGGTAAAAAGAAATGGCGCGTAAAAAGGGGTTACTATTCATCATCATCTTCATTTTACCCCTGCATAAAATCAAAGGGTAAATTTAAATTGATGACTTGGCTCTATGATTCGAGTGCTATGCTACATGTCAGCAAAAGGATACGTCATCAAGCTCTCTCATTGGTCAAGCCGGGACAAGGGTATGGCACGTGGAGTCAAGGAAACACACAAGGAATGGAAATTTTACACTAAATCCTTTGTTAAAGAAGTACAAAGCCTCTGACACACGGATTGCCACGCTGGCAATCCGTGTGCTCACTTTTAATGATCAATGGAGATAAGGATTGAAGAGCAATGATTAGATGATTTGAAGGGACGAGATCAAGGGGAGCGTCTAACAACTTAAGAGCCTAGATCCTTCCTATGAAGCTTATAAATAGAAGACCTCTTCATACACTGCAGGGAGTGATGGAATTAGATTAATTTTCAGCTTAAAAAAATTAGCTTTTGTAATTTTTCTTTAAAACTGTTTTAGCTTAATGTTTTCTTAATGTAATTTTAATTTTCAGTATTGTAACCATCTCTTTCATCAATATAATTCAAGTTTTCTTATTATGCATTTTACTCCTTCACAAGCTCACTTTCCATAATAAACATTGATTAATAAGATTGTTACTATTTCATAAGCATCTTATAGCTAATCTCATGCATCATCTAAGTCTCTAGCTTTCGATTGAACCCCTAATTGATCAATAATTTACTTTCATATTTAAAATAAGTTTATATACCTTATGCTATGGATGGATTGTTACTTTGATGAATGTTACCCGGAAGAGCTTTTTGGGACTTGTTCTAGGCTTTCCTTGTAATAAGCTAGAGCTTGTTGAAAGCTCACTTGAGCTTATTCTTAGCCTTGTGATAAGTTTTTCGTTTTTTTTTCCTTTTAAAAGCCTTACTTTACATTTCAGCTGATAGTTGCTATTTGCCTGCTTATTTTTGTTGTTATTAGCTTGTCTCTGCTTATAATTAATTATCAATGCTTAATATGTTCTTTAGTTAGTTTAGATCTTAGTTTTCATTTTTTTATAAATCTGTCAAAAACCAAAAAATATAGCATAGTTGTTAGTTTATTGTACTTGCTTATGTGCATAGTGGATTTTTGTACATTTTGTCTGTTTTTGTCTATGTATTTGGATCTTAGGTTTGAGCTTCTTATTTGCATTTTCATAAGCTTAAATGGATTTGACTGTGTTTAAAGGGGTGTTTGGCACAGCAGTACTAACTAAGAGTTAGTAATGGTTGTGACTTCTTAAGTTCTTAAAACTGAATTGGGAGATCATTTTTAGGCTTATAGGTTTGAATTTTAGATTGTTTGTTAAGTTAGTTCAAGTTTTCATAAACTTTCTAGTATATACTTTGAATCTGTGAGCATTCAGTCAATCATAGTAGCATTTTTAGCTTAAATGGTTTTCTAGATGTTTTGTTGGCTTTTCATTACTTTAGTTTAGTGTTTTCTTTAAAGAATTTTCTTAGGTTGAATTTGTTATTTTGAGTTTTAGTTTAAAAATGTCAACTGCATCAGCAGTGAAGAACAACAAACAGCCATTTTCAATCTCCAAAATCAAAGGGTAAAAGTAGATTTTAGTTTTGAACTTTTAAAACATAAGTAGTTTGTAGGTCATAGATCATTTGTCTCAGTTTGTTTTCTCAAAATTTGCTTATTTTGATATCTATTTTTAAGCTAGAAATCAACAAGTTTTCTTTTGAAAAACCAAAAATGTACTCAGAACATGCTGAGTACATAAGCAGTTTTTACTTAGCTTTTTAATTGGTCATTTGAGTTTCATAAATAATTTTGAAAAGTCTGTTCAAAGTAGCTTTTGGTCAGGTTTTGTAAGGTGGTATAGCTTATAAGCCACAAGGATCTTATGGCTTATGAAAAAATAAGCTCAAAAGATACCCTTAGGGCTTGTTTGGTTCTCAGTTTTCTTTAGTGCTTATTTGAAATTTTAGCTTATTTCTTCTAGCATTAGCTTAGTCTTAGTTTTTAATAGCTTATTAGGTTTAAACTTAGTTAGTATTAGCTTAATAGGGTCAGGTTTAGTTTGCTTTAGCTTTTTCATATAAAAACTAAAAACATATATGAAGGTCCTAGATAACTGAATGGATCTTTGCAGCCTATAAAGGATGATAGCCAAGATGTATAAATACAAATGATATGTAGAAACAATGACTATGAATACTATGTGTTTAATGCAGAAGAATCTTAACACATGTACTAAGAAGAACAATGAACATCTTCAAAATAACAATCTAAATTAACATACTTTATTATGTGTTCTTGAGGATTACAGATTGCTAACTATGATATTGTATATGATTTGCTAAACTTGTGTATTCGTCTGTAATCTTCTGTGTTCATATATATTCTAACTATGCCAAAGGTGATCCTTTTATATACTAAGGATAACCCTAAATGGCTTACATATCTTTTTCTAAAATATCTCATAAATATCTTTTAAATATCTTCTCAACGGTACTAACTTACTTTACTCATTATAACGGCTACTAACTGTCTAACAAGTACTTAATACTTTGTACTGTCGGTACTAAGTATAACTAACAGTACTAACTATTTGTACTGTCGGGGGGTACTAAGTTAAGAAAACATCTAATCTAACAATTCCTCCTTAAAAAAGAATGTTGAAACTATTTTTACTTCATGTTTATTCAATCCTTTAAGCTTCTTTTAACGCACAGAGGATGTATCCAAACTGTTCTTTTACATTTCTTAATTTGTACAATCTATCCTTCTTTAGCATGCAACCTTTGTATTTTCAGGGCAATTCAGCAACATCTTTTCAGCTACTCAGAAACATCTTGTTACCTACATATTCCAACTAAGTTGGTTTTGTAGTTTTTTGGCAATCTCACCAGCCATTACGGATTTGATTGTTCCTTTATAGTAGCCGTTTGCTTGGGTAGATAATCTTCATCTAAGAATATGGTTGAGTTAATTAACATATTGTTTTTGGTAAACTGTCAACATAACGGATTTGATGTGTCTTTACCAATACCGTTTGTGTTATTGGACTAGCCTATAGCTCATTGTCATAACATGTGCATTGATAAACCATATTGTTTTTAGCAAACTATCTGTATCTACAGTTTGGAGTAGTCTTTCCAAGAAACTGTTTGATCTGGGACTAGCAAATCTTCTCCAAGAAGCAAGTGTGAGTAAGAACCCTACAATTTTTGGTAAAATTGTAAACAATAAAACGGATTGTGAAGTCTTTACCTCAAGCCGTTGCTTGTGGGACTAGCAGATTCTTATGCTGTTAAGCATGGTGAATTGATATACATGGTTGGTGGTGGTTAGCATCACTCAATCCTTCTCACATCCATCAGACTCCTTCTTTAGAGTTCTATTCAAGCAAGCACCTTTTTTGATAAATCGTATCATTTTCCAATGCCATAGGTACTTTCTTCTTATGATTCCAAATTTTAGCTGTTGCATTTGCATCTGTATTCTTTTTCAAAGGATATTTCTTCTTATCTAGCATGTGAACGATAATCCTTATCAGTCATCAAAGTGTGTCCCTCTTGAAGTAATTTTTGCAGCTTCCACTTGGAATCATTACCATTCATGCTTGTGAGATCAAAAACTCTTCTTGTTCATCTGGAATTGAACATAAACTATTCATATCTCACTAGAACTTTATCATAAACCTTCAGGAATCTTATCTTGATATATGTCCATCACAAGTTTTTTATACAAACATCTAAGTCTTCTCTGTCAAACATGAAAGCACTCTTATCAAAGTGTGAAGCTTCTCTTTGACCATTACTTCGTGTTACAACATTTCTATATTAAATCTCTTCTGATCTCTTAGATTACATCAATCTGTGGTTTAGTGCAAGATTCTCAGTCTTCCAGTCAATGATAGAGTCTTTTGTCAAGTATTTCATAATCTACTTCTTTGTCCTCATCTGGAGCTATTGTCAAGCACAATCTCAGCTCATCATACTCTTTCTCAATGTCAGATGGGTCATCTTGAGAAGTATCTTGTTTGAATCTTCTTTTTCTTGACTTCATCTTATTCTGTGTTACCGTGCTTTCTCTTTATTTTATTCTCTTCTCTTTATCCTCTTCCGTGACTTCTTCTTTAGATTCTGCTTGATCTCTTCTCCTTTGGAGAATCTTTCTTTTTCATTCTTTTGATCAGGTCTATCATCTTAAACGGACCCATAGCCAATGAAATCTTCTTCTCGACCTTTTTATCTTTTATACGCATTGCTTGGTTGTTCTTCAAACTTCTTATCTTTCACTCAGAATGTTGAAGTTCCCCACATGCTTTAGTAGGTCATCATCTGATTTCTAAATTGATCTTGGTTGGAGGTCTGTTTTGATGGCCTCTGATCTTTGTTGAGCAAGGAATTTTCTTTATTTTGTGCAGCAATTGTATCATGAAGGAACTTTGTTTTTCTTCTTTGGTGAACTGCTCTCTATCTGCTCTTGAAGTTTCAGCAAGAATTCTGTCTGCCTCAATTCTTGCCTTTATATCATCAAAGTTTTTAATGAGAGCTTCATTTGTTGCTTTTTCTTCAGCAATTCTGTTTCTCTCCTCTTCAGCTTCCCACTCTTCTTGAACTTTCCATGCCAAACTCTTCATCACTCTCAAATTTTTTGAATTTCTTCACGGCTTGAGGAAATATCATCATCTTCACTTTCTGATTCATCCTCTTCTTCAATTTTACTTTCTTTCCTTTTTCTTTTAGGATCAATCTTTAGAAGAGGTTTTAATGTTAGAAGTGATCTTGAGAAGTAGGCCATAGGTCTATCAATTTCTTCAACATCATTCAATTCTACCCTTTCTCTTTTTCTTCTTAGAGCAAGCTTTGGCTTGACTCATGTTGAGGAGAAGTGTAGAAGCTATTGTTTCAGCATCTCCAAATACATAGAAGTGGTGTATTGAGTGGGGATGTTGAGAGGCAATTTCTTGCTCTTTCTTAGTTTTGTCTTAGTACCTTTTCTTTTGCTCTTCTTAGTACTTAAAGATCTCTGCAGATACCTTTCATTTTTTTTCTTCTATTTCAGTACCCTATTGTGTTCTTCAGTACTTCAACTTGTTCTTCAGTACTAACTTTTGGATTCCGTCAGTTAACTATATATTGGCTCTGTCAAGTTACTAACTTTTTCAAAGTCGGTACTAACTCTTCTTTTGTCAGTACTAACTACATCTTCAGTACTAAGTCTAACTTCATCAATTCTCCTTTCTTCAATCCGCATTTCTCTTGTCCTCCCTTCACTTTGAGGCATTTTTGTTTCCATTGTGACAATCTTATCTTCAGGCATTACATCAAACAGAGGATCTCTTTGAACTGATGATTCTCCTTTTGCAATCTTCCTCCCTTGTTTGGATACAGACTCTTTGTGCATCCTATGTTTCTTTGAGAAGCTCTTCCTTGGGAATCTTTGCTGCAATGAGACAGTCTTCAGATATGCTTTGAAATGTTTGATGACAGGTTTAGCTTGCTTCTTGAGCTTTGTGATCTTAGCCTTCAAGAGTTTGATTTCCTTGCGTTAATCTGTAACTGTTACATAAAGAGATACGAGATGATAGACTTTTTGTGGTCATGTCATCCTCATTCCCTGAAAGGGATGTATCATTGGATGAATGATCTCCAAGATTCTCACCAATAGGTTTTGGGATTAAATCTGGAACAATAGGAGTGGGTGAAGGTCTTGGGGATGGGACAGGCTGATGCTCAATGGGTACCTCATTAGTGTGAGCAGGAGATGAGTCAGTTTGTAATAGAATTTATTCAGTGTTTTGTGGCTCATAAGGTACTTCACTAGTGGGAGCAGGGGAACGGTGTTGGTTGTTCATCAGATTGTCTTTCTGAGGATAGGTACCCTGATCTGAGTTGGTTGGACCAAATAGTATCAAACAAAGGTAGAACCTAAAAAAAATTTTATCGTGTGTACTTTGCTGAGAAATGTTTGACCTTCTTAATCGTAAAAGAATAAATAGCTTTACTAGTGAAACTACTTACAGGGATAGTGATCTAAAGGTACAGATTATTAGCTTATTTCTACCAAAATATAGAAATAAAAACGAGGGTACATGACAAATTCTTCTTAGCTCTAGTGTCTTAAGCCATTTACCATCAAAAAATTAATTTGGAATAAATTATACTTGGATTAGTCTGTTAAAAGAAATTACAGCAGTCGGCAATGTTTGTTGGAATTTGATCCCTATGAGTTACTTTTAGGACTTAAATAATGATTAATTGTGTGAATTAAAACATCATTAGGTGTGAAAACAAAAGCTATATTATATGTTAACACAGTTAAATTTCCCCTTTAATATTCCAATAAGCTGAATTAGCATCAAGTGCTTGATTTGGTAATGAGTCTATCCCATCAGGCATCATCAAAATTAAGATCAGTTCGGGATTGATGCCTCAGAGATAGAAAAACTAAACTTGCCAGCTACTTTGCAGGTTTGTGCCTAACATAGTGTTGTTTGTATTGGACTTTGCAGGACGTTCCAAAACTGTTCAACGAACTAGTGGTCGAAAGACAACTGGACTTACAGTGTCCACATGATAAATTTTACTTCTTCGAGAAATCAATGACGTCATGAACTCGACATTCCCTTAGTCTTTCTAAAGTATGCGATCATGTTGTGCTTAGATAGGACTTCAAGAGCAGTCCATGTTGCTTAGAAGAGAGAGATCGTCGGTAAGAGATATTAGGGCTGTAAAAAGAATGTCAGTTAGAGAGATTGCTTTGAGTAAGTGTGCGATTGAGCAGGGATTCTTATAGGTTTTTGGAGACCTATTTTAAAGAAAAACATTCCAATTTAAATTTATTACCATTGGCGGCTTGTTCCTCCAACGTCGATTTAGCGGTACATAACTCTTTTGGGGGACCACGTAGGTACCTAAACATTTGCTTGGTCTGGTACTAACTTTGTCAAGTAGAATGAACAAGTGTAAGTTTCGAAATGCTTCAGTACCATTCAGTAACTTTCTAAGTGACTTCTCTAAAACTTCTTAAGCGTTTACACGCATCACTTTAGTTTAATATGTATCACATACTCCATATTCGATTACACTATACAACACTAACTAGTTGCTTAATATTTCTACTAATAGGTAGTCTACTCCACTTATAATACGTACTTCTAGAGAAAGTTTTATTTATTTTAAAAAGCATACTAATATCTCTAATCTGAAATTGTTTGCTGGAGATGATACTCCCACGTTCAATAACCATCTCACAATTTCCTGGCTCTTTTCGCTCATTAGTTACGCATCCCTTTATTGTCAAACAGACATAGTCTCGTTCTTGGTGGGTCGAACCACACTAGCAAATACTCTTTGGAATGGTTTTAACATAATCTTAGTCTTCAAATGATTCACAGAGAATTCTTACTTGAACGATGACGAACAACTTGAGCAATCTTCTTACTCTTGAACAACGGCCAACTCTTTCTGGTAATGGTCAAAACAAAGGAGATTTCCAAACTGCTTCTGATGTGTAAAGTTCTCTAACGTTATACCCGGACATTCAGAACAATGCTTATATCAGTTGGTTAGAAAGTGTGAAGAATAAATAGAGTTAGGTGGTTTCTTGGAACTAGTTTTTATTTGCCATGGTGTGTTTACCTCTTTATCCAAGATGACCTACTAAAAGGTACCGGTAAAAAAATTAGTTTACGTTGAGTTTAAGTAGTTCATGATTAGTATTGTGTGTGAGAGAGATGATAAGTTCAGAGAAGATGACAGGTTATTTTTTTTCGTATTTTTTAAATAGTTTTTTTTTTCTTTTTTTATAGACAATACTTCATATTGCCTCCTTTTTTAACCAATGTAGCTTATGGATTTATCATCCAATTGAAATAACCAAGAACTGAAATCGGCTAACATCAAATGCCTTGGTTAGTAGATCAGCTACATTGTCATCAGTGTGGAATATAAACCAACATATAAACAACCGGTAGGAAAATTACATGGACAGCAGGAACCGACACAACCAGCAGGAATAAAGAAAGTTTAGAAGCTTGATTACGTTCTTGCCAAAAGGTTTGTCAACGAGTTCCTAGACTTGTAGTCTGTCAAACTGATGAAGTTCTTCCTACTTTGCTTCAATCCATGTAGAATCAGCCATTGCCTCCTTAATGTTTTTCGGTTCAGCAGTGCTCATGGTGAGTGCGAACATACACATTTCAGGATCTGTTGCAAGTAGTCATCTTGTTTGAACTGGCTTGGATGGATTTCTACAAACTTGAGTTAACGGGTGATCTTTTATCCATCGGTATTCGGAATCTTGAGGTTGATTGAAGGTATGCATATTTGAATTACCAATATTGCGTGAGGAAGACTCAGCAGTTTCTTGTACCGGTGTACAGAAAGGATTGGTAAATTCTGCTTGATCATCGTTGTTTTCCTCAGCATGAACATTTGTTAGAGTTGCCTGTTCTGATGTAGGTTGAATATGCGTTGAAGGTAGTATATCTTTTTGAATAGAATTGTCGGTGGGAGAAGAAGACTTGTTGACACGAGAAGTACCGAAAAGAAGATCAAACTCCTGTTGTGATGGAACTGTTGCATCTGTTGAAGGAGAAACATTTTATAGTTCTGGTGCGGGGTCAGGGTTATCATAATCTGACGCCTTTTGTCATTGGGGAACGAGGCCTGAAGTGTCATTAGCAACAGACGTCTCAAACATCTCTTTGATCTCATCAAATCTGAGATGTATGGATTCAACTATCAATCTTGTTCTCTTGTTGTAGACACGATATCCCTTTGACTGAGTGGAGTATCCCACCAAAATGCACGGATCCCCTTTTTCTTTCATCTTATCCAAGTTTTCACCATCTCTGGTTAGGTAACAAGTGCAACCAAAGATGTGAAGGTGTTTAATTGAGGGTTTTCTGTCATTAATGATGTGATATGCCGTTTTCTCATTAAGTTGGGATGATGTGGATTGATCTGTTTTGAGTATAGCATGCTGGATTGCAATCGCTTTTAGCCCAAAAGAATAAGGATGTTTAGAAGCCGAAAGCATCGTATCGGCAAGCCTCAACGGAGAGTGCACGTTTCGTCTTTCGACCAACGCTAAGTTCTGTTCTGGTGTTCGATGGGTAGAAGTTTGTGCTCAATTCCTTCTTCTTTAAAGAATGCATTAAGTGTCTGTTTAAGAACTTGTGCCTCTGTCGTGCGATACAGAAATTACAGGGGCTTGAAAGTTTCTTTGGTTCATCGTGAGGAAAGTCTTTTAATCTTTTAGTGTTTCATCCTTGGAAGTAGAGAAAGAGTGGTCCAAGTATAATTTGAGTAGTCATATGACAATTACCAGACAAATAATATTTCTTACCATTATGCTAGGCAAACCCGCATTGGACACATAAGTCTATACATAGCAAAATTTAACCGTCCTTTTGAACTTGGAACAGTCTTTGTCTTGAATGAACTCCTTTTTGCTTTACTCACTTCATAAGAGGAATATAGTTGATCCTTGACGTATTTCAACTTTGGTAAACCAATAACGACATCTTTCTTTGAAAGCAAGTTGATGTAGTCGAAGTTAAGATGAGAAAGTCTTCGATGCCATAACTGCCATGCTTGGAGTTGGTGATGCTTTTAGCCATTGAGACAGATTGGAGTATGATGAAGTTGTTTCTTAAAGAGAATCGTATAAAGACCAGATCATACGGTTACGAATTTAGTAAGTCTTTTCCCTGAGATTCGCTAACAAAACACGTAGATTTCTGTAAATGCAACCTCCAAATTCAGCCATCACCAGAATTAACAAACGAGAAAGATTACGATTGAGACATTCGACTTAGTAAACCTTGTGGAATCAAATATTTCCTTGAACCAAATCTCCATAACCAAGAATTAGAGCAAATTGATCATTGCCAAAATGAACGGTACCTAAATATTTTTCAATAAAATTGCACAGCAGTGATAGATTGCCCGTCATGTGCTTTGTGCATCCGAATCACAATTGATAGGATGAGTATACAATCTGCAAGAGAATTGGGGGACGATGGAATACAAGACAAATTAGATGCTAAAGGTTTTGTGAGTTTTAAGACAATTGAGTTATTCCTCCTAGATACATTATCTATGGCAAAACTAACTTTCTTATTCACACTTTCATTCCGAACTTTAGGTACCCATTTCCTTTTTGTCTTAGGAACCCATTTATATGCTGATGGGCATTGTTGTGCTATCCACCATTTCCACGCCTTACTAGTTTTCTTATATAGCATCCTATAGTAACTCTTAGAATTTGTGGTAGTGGATTCTGATGCAGCTGTTTTCTTATGGGGTGTTGCAACAGATTTGTTCGCTTGACTTTTGGGTTTTCTAGTACTAATAGGCACTACATTAGGCTTCTTAGTTCTAGCATTCACGTCATTCAAAAACTTAGAAACACAAAAGCATATGATTCGAATTAACACAATTGTCCACATGTTAGCACAAACAAATTAACATCGTAGTTCTGGAATTTAAACTGTCATTACACGCAGTTACAGACTTTGTTTGATTAGAAATACTAGAAATCCTAGGGTGGTCTTCTACTTCAGTCTTCTTAAACTTCACTTGACTAGTGTTTGGCAGGACCTTATCTTTCATTTGATTGCTCCTAGGCTGTGGTCTGCTAACATTAGTTCTGTGAGCTACTCCTGTAGATGTAGACACGCGAGGATTAGTATTCCTAGAAGTCTGAGTCAACTGTGGTGCTCTAGTTTGTGTTGTACTACTTTCAATTCGATACATGCCTGGTTTAATCACATTTGTGTTACTTACAGCTTGCGTTGCTGTTCGAGGCAAATTCTGTGGAGTGACTGGTTTTGATAAACCCTCTGACTCATTAGTTTTTGAAACCGACTTTTTCTTTGCAAAATTTTTTCTCTCAAGAGAGTCTGAAAAAGGAGCCGGTTTTCCTAAAACTGATGGTTTTGGAATCCTTTGAGCATTTGGTTGTCGAACAACAGATGGTTTATCAAACTTAGTGTCCACAGATTTTCCTTTGCATTTTTCAATGAGTTTCTTTAACTCACAAATTGCAATGTTCTTGTCTTGCAGTTGAGCTTTCAAATCTTGTATTTCAAAATATTGTTCACGTTCCTTTCGAAATACATTTGACGCTTTTTCTTTGCAAACTGTGTCATTTTTTAGTTGTTCTTGACATTGTTGTAAAGCGATTTCAAGAGAAATTGAGTGTTTTTCTAATTTAGCAAAACTTCGTAAAAGCTCAGTGTAAATCTCTTTACTTACAAATTCAGTTTGTTCAGAAAGCTTTTATGCAAGACAGTCACATTCCCTGACTTTATGAAGATATAAGCATTGTAATTCAGTGATCTCATCTAAATCAGATGAAGATTGCAAATAGGAACACATAATATCATTAGACACATGATATGTGAGAAATCACATATCTTTTGTATATCAAAAATGACCCTTAAATGATCAAAATGTCCAAAAATATGCTTGTATTTGTGTATTTTGTTGTTTGTGAATGTGTAGGTACGGATATGCAAAAATCACAAGTAAACGGTCAAAACTGGACAAACACGGACACGGGAACGAAAGAACATACAAGAGATGGAAATTTTCTACTAAAACTAAGCCTAAAGAAGCACAACAGCCTTTGACATACAGATTACCAAGCTGGCAATACGTGTGATCACATTTTGATCTAACGGACAAGATTGGGCAGCTAATGATTGGAAGCAAAGAAGGGACAGGATCATTTGGAACGTCTAACAGACTTGAAGACCTAGAATCTTCCTTCTCCTGCTATAAATACAAGCATCTTTTCACTCACAAAGGATATCTAGGAGTAGTCTTTTTAGCTAGCTTAATATAATTTTAGTGTAACTTTTATAAATGTCATTTTAGCTTATCAATGTAATTTTTCATTTCAAATCTTGTAATCAGTTTTCATATTAATAAAAAGTCAAGTTTCGTATTGAGTTATTGTTAAAAGTTGTTTTTACCTTGATGCAAAATGGTCGAATAAGCTCTCTTGTGTTTACATAAGCTCAATAAATGCTCAAATTTATTCATAAGCTAGCTATCAGCTCAACTAAGCTCTTAAAAG
Source organism: Tanacetum coccineum (assembly GCA_026074375.1). Lineage (NCBI taxonomy): Eukaryota > Viridiplantae > Streptophyta > Magnoliopsida > Asterales > Asteraceae > Tanacetum > Tanacetum coccineum. The sequence goes on from BQNB010075437.1 coordinate 16,153, forward strand.
CTTAGCAAGCTGATCTTACACAAATCCTCCCTCAAATTTACCAAAGCTTTATTATGGAAGGGAAGTCAATAATGGAAGGACTTCCAGGACCCTACCAGCTTATCACTTGATAAGCTGGAGCTTGTTGATAGCTCATTTGAGTTTAATCTTAGCCTTGTTTAGAGCAAAGGCTCCTGTAAGTTTCTTCTTTACATTCTAGCTTAAATTTGTACTAATAGCTTTAATCTGCTTCATCTGCTTATTATATGCTTATTTGTAGTTTAGATCTGCTTATTACTGCTTATTTTAGTCATTTAATGCTTAATATGTTCTTTAGTTAGCCTAGATTTTAATTTGCTTGCTATTTTATAAAATCTGTCAAAAAAACCAAAAAAATAGTAGCATAGTGTACTTAACTTATCATTACTGGCTTATCTGCTTAATTGTTTGTTTAAACTTGCTTAATAGGACTGTTTTAAGCTTATTAATATCTGGTAATTGATAATTGTTCTTTAAATCTCATTACTATAAGCTTAATATGGATTTGAAGAAAATAAAGGGGTGTTTGGCTCAAGGCAGTACTAACTTGAGTTAGTACTGTCAAGAGCCATTTGGTTCTTTAAATTGAATTTAAATCTATTATTGAAGTTTATAAGATTAGATTTTAAGGTTTTTGTTAGGTTCAATTTGATTTTAATAGGTTTTTGTGCAAACTGTATGAATCTGAGGTCATAGGCTCAGATTCATAAGCTCTTTGTGCTTAAACTTGTTCTAGCTGATTTTATTGGTCATTTTGTATTTGTTTTGGTGTTTTATTAGTGTAGAATTCAAGTTCCTAAGCCTGCATCATTTAGTCTTAATTTTTGGTTATAAACTGTCAAATGCATCAGCATCAATTTTTGTCTAAAAGCAATTTTCAAGCTAAAAATTAAGCTAGTTAGAATAGGAGTTAGCTTTTAAAATTTATAGCACAAGTAGATTTTAGGAAACTCTAGATCTGTTTTAGCTTATTTTATAGTAAGTAGCTTATTAGCTTATTTGTTTTTAAGTCTTAATGAACTTAATGAGCTTCGTGATCAAGCTTACGAGAATTCTTTGATATATAAAGAGAGGACGAAGAAGCTTCACGACTCAAAGATCAAAAACCGCATTTTCAATGTTGGTGATCGAGTTTTACTCTTCAATCGTCTAAAGATTCTCGGAGAAAAGCTTAAAACTCGTTGCGTCAGGACCTTTAACATCACCAAAGTTTTTCACATATGGAACCTTTGAGTTATCTCTACCCGATGCATGGCTCTGAAAAACTTTAAGGTGAATGGTCATCGTGTGAAGCATTACTTCGGAGGGGACTTACCACCCAAGGTAGTCCAGGATCTCCAAACTTTCTCCAAGGACGAATAAATTCGGGGATCGAGTCAAGCTATGTGACTCGGTTACCAAAAACAAAGCGCTTCGTGGGAGGCACCCCATGCTTATCCTTCTATCTTCTTTCTTATTTCTATTGTGATGTGAGGAGGCTTGTACTCTTCCGATTCTTGTTGTTTGTGCTTGTGATTGTTTGCAGGATTAACCCAAAATTTTCTGAAGACTCTCGTGTTCGGTGTTTTGTCCCGGTCCACTCGAGCTTCCTAGCCTTTGCTTGCCATTAGTTTGGGGAAATCCGATATCCTAGATTATTATCGACTAACATTTATCTTTTAGCATACTTGATAAACGGCTTAAGATTTTTGTGATACTTTCTTCATGCTTGGATTATGCATTCGACTTTTTGAGTTCTAGTATGGGGTTTTTAAGTCTTAGGCTAGGAAACATTGAGGACAATGTTTAATTTTAGTATGGGGTAGTATATCTTCGATATGATCTTGCCTACTTTTGCCGTTGTTCTCACGTACCCCGTTTTCCCACAAAAAATTTAAATTTTTAAGTCTTAATATCTAGTTTATTGTTCATATATATATAAAAAAATAAAAAATAAAATAGTTGACACGAATGTAGGTTTTCCGTTGGTGAGAATGAAAAGTAAATTTTGACCCGACCGGTTTTATATCTTAGCTTTCTCCTTAACGTAAATAGATTGATTTTGCTAATCTTTTATACAAGGAGCTATAAAACGCAAGTCTAGCTTGAAAAAGTCAAGACTTTGCAAGTTCCCATAATTGATTTTAAATATTGACGATTTGTTCGATTATTAGAGATGACGATTGTTGCAGTCTATGTGACTTTAAAGTTGCCGATCTTGATTCAATTTGGCTCAGTATTCACGAGTTGCTTTATTAGAATTTAAATTGGGAAGAACAAGCGATGATAGACGTATAGTATAAGTTTGATGCTAAACATAGAATAGTTGGATTTCTTTAAGGCTCATAAGTGTTAATTGTGGCTTTTTCTCTCATTAGCTTGTTTCACCTTCTATATATATTGTTTTATAATAGAGTTGTGTCAGTGGTTTTTGTGTGTTAATAGTAAGTTAATAAAAGTTTTATTTAGTTCCTTTATATTAAGATGAGTACACATCAGGTATAATTAATTTGGCTACTATATTTATCACAATAAAAAAAATAATATTTTGCTTAATCCCTTAAAGGAGGCCTTAGGGTATATGGGGTAAGTAGCATTTAATAAAGTGAAATTATAGCCTTATTATTCCTTAAAGAGCCTTAGGGTTATGGAATGGATAGTGTTTGCTTAATTTTGTCTGTTCTTTGTACCTTAAATCCTCTAGGGTATATGGTGCAAATAAGATTGGTCATTATGTCTTAAAGAGCCTTAGGGTATAAGACATGAATGGTACCTTGCTTAAGTAACCTAATAAAAGCCAAATTTTGGTCGCCTCGTTGTGGACTTTAATCTTGACTGCATTTGATCTTTTGAAAAGGGTTAGGAGCTAATTATTGCGTTTTTAACTGTTACGCTTTATTTTTGGATTATATTAAAGTTTCGAAATAAATCTTAAAGCGCCTCGGGTATATGAGCTTATATAAAATCTTGAATACAAAATTAGGGAATAAGGGTGGAAAAGTAAAGTACACAATTGCTTTTATGAGTAATTCTAGTAGTCGTTAGCATCAGAACTTGTGTTTTGCAATGATTTGTTTTAAGCTTGGCTTGGAGAGTTAAGTCGAGACGATGAATATAATACCATTTGGACACTTTGATGTGCTTTTTGTTCCATGATCCTAAAAGTTATCAATGAATAATGAAAACAATACATTATGTCACACATGAATAAGTTGTAGATTGTAGGATATAAATCATAAAAATCATAAAAATGAAAAAAAGTTTTGAAAAATGGGAAAGCGGGGTGTTTTATAACTTGTGACTTCTTAACTCTCCCCACAAAAGACTTTACTACTTCTTAAAGGATTAGTTTGGGGAGGTTTTGAGGTATTTGGTTCTAGAGCATATAATATTGCGTGAGGACACAACAATCACTTAGTTTGGGGAATTTTGATATGTGAGAAATCACATATCTTTTGTATATCAAAAATGACCCTTAAATGATCAAAATGTCCAAAAATATGCTTGTATTTGTGTATTTTGTTGTTTGTGAATGTGTAGGTACGGATATGCAAAAATCACAAGTAAACGGTCAAAACCGGACAAACACGGACACGGGAACGGAAGAACACACAAGAGATGGAAATTTTCTAGCAAAGGGTCATCAAAAGTCAACTCTTGGAGAACCTTTCGTCTTCGAAAGTTACGCTTTTAAGAAAATCAAAAATACAAAAAAATTAAAAATATAAAAAGTAAAAAATATTTTTCTTTTCTTTTTAGTATAAGTAGAAGATTAATAAATAAGAAAAATACAAAAATATTTGCTCTTCCGGATTTTTTGATTTTTCTTGTGAATTCATTAATATAAGAAATAAAAAATTTTACAAAGTTGGTAAAAGAACACCAACAAATAATACTTTCAATTGAAGTATTATCCATCAATAAGTTCCCGAACCTAAGATTAAAATTTTTTACCGTTTGTGTCACTTACGAAAAAGGCGCACCTCTTTTGTAAAATTTATTTTACTTAAGAGAGTTACCCTAAGTTTGTTGATTATTCGGTAAACAAAAATATTTCCTTTTTTCATTTCCTTTCATCATTTTTGTTTGTTTAGTGCATGCGCACTAGAAATTCCAATTTTCTAAATAAATCAAACGTCACCATTCCGAGACGTCGAAATAAAGGACGTACTCCAAACATAGTCGAACCCGAGCTTCGTACTATCGTTGCACCAATGGCGGAACGTACAATGGAAGAGCTACTCCGTGCACCCACGGAAGGGTATGGAGAAGCTATCGTTTTACCAGAAATTAATGCGGATCATTTTGAGATTAAAATGAATTTGTTACAATTGGTTCAAGCAAACCCGTTTCACGGTTTAGAGAACGAAAATCCTCATGCTCATATTAATAGTTTCAAAAGGATTACTTCGACTCTACGATTTAGGAATGTGCCAAACGATGTGATTAAGCTAATGATGTTTCCATATTCACTCGAGGGGGCCGCTAAAACTTGGTACGAGAAAGAACCTCCTAATTCAATCTTGACTTGGGAGGATCTCGTTACCAAATTCGTGAATCAATTTTTCCCTCCCTCGAAAATGACTCACTTAAAGAATAAAATCTCTCGATTTACCCAAAAATTTGATGAGTCTTTTAGTGAAGCGTGGGAACGATTTAAGGAAATGCTTAGAGTTTGTCTTCACCATGGATTTACGAAGTTAGCTCAAGTTGATACCTTTTATAACGGTTTAAATGACAACGATCAAGACTCCTTAAATGTCGCGGCGGGTGGAAATCTTTTGAGTAAGACGACTAGAGAGGCTTTGAATATAATTGAAAATAAATCAAAAGTGCGTTATTCACGAAACAAACCGATAACAATCAAGCTAGTGTTTGTGCGACTACGGGTACTTACAATCAAGTTGCCCCTCCGAACCGTGTTAGTAATCAAATGGCACCACCAGGTTTTGCTCCGGTGCAAAACAATGGTCAAAATAGGTTTAATCAAAATCAAGGTCAAGGGAATAATTTTAATCGGGGAAATAATTTTCATGGTAATCAAGGTTTTCAAGCTCAAAATAATCATGCTCCGAATTTTCAAAACCAAGGATTTCAAAACCAACCTTTTCAAGTACCTAATAATAAAGTTCAGCAAGAGTTTTTAAATGATTTTTCAAGTTACAATAGGAATAACGATCAAATGATGAGAAACATGCAAAATCAAATCAACTTGTTGAAAGGAGACTTTAAGAATGAAATTCAAAACACGATAAAATCTCAACAAGCCATCATGATGAATCAACAAACTACTTTTCAAAATAATTTGCAAAACATGATAGGTGGATTGTTTCAAAACTATGCCTCAATTCGGGTACTCTTCCGAGTAATACCATTCCAAACCCGAAGGGTGAGATAAAAGCGATCACTACTCGAAGTGGTGTTGCTTACGAGGGACCCTTGATTCCTACTAATCCTTCTTCTAAAAAGGTAGTGGAACGAGAAATCGAGAAGACAACGAATAAGGAGCAATCTAATTTCCAAGGAAGTACCGCTCAAATCCCACCTTCGGTTACCCCCATTCCAACTCCGGAACCTGATGTTCCAAAGAATTTACCTAAGCCAAATAATCCATATCCTTCACGATGTAATGATCAAAAATCTCGTGACAAAGCTTCGAATCAAATGGAGAAGATCTTACAAATCATTCAAGATTTGCGCTTCGACATAAGTTTTGCGGATGCTTTACTTTTGATGCCAAGATTTTCTCCTACGATTAAGAGTTTGCTCATGAATAAGGAAAAGTTGCCATTCCTTAGGCTAAATACCGTTGAACGAGAATTGCTCGTGAAATGCCCTCAAAAAGCTCCCGAAAAAGCTTGGAGATACCGCAATTTTCTTCTTATCCATGTGATTTCCCGGGAATGGATGTATGACCACAGCCTTGACTATCTTGTGGCAGAGCATAAATCTTATGCCCTTTTTTATTTGGAAAAAGCTTTCTTTACCCGAACTTACACCAACTCGGATGACTTTGGTGCTAGCAGATAGATCCATTACTCATCCTAAAGGAGTCTTTGAAACTTTTGTCAAAGTTGAGTCTTTATTTCTTACCAGATTTGTGTTGTTGTTGATTTGAAGCCGATCCTCAAGTACCCTCTCATTTTAGGAATTTCCGTTTTTGAAGAGACCGGTCCAAGCTTTAATTGATGAGTATAAAGAGAGCTTAATTTAATGGACGGAAATGAACAAATAATTTTTTCATGTCCAATGGCTACGACAAAACATCCTAAAAAAAGCATGTAAAGAGTCAATTAAAATGGTAATGACACACGCAAGATAGTTTTAAGAATTCATCGACAGTACATATAATGAAAGTAGGACCGCGCTCTAGTTTGCTGCTTTAATTGATGTGTATGAAGGAGAGCTTATTTTAAGGGACGGAAATGAACAAATAATTTTTCATGTCAATGGCACGACAAAACATCCTCAAAAGCAACCAAACGAGTCAATTAAAATGGTTAATGACACATGCAAGGATAGTTTTAAGAAGTTCACCGACGATCCCGCTCTAGTTTGCTTACCTCCATCGGAAGATGACAACGATAAAAAGGAAAAGCAGGAAGTGAAGAATCTCGCAGAGCCGACAGCTAAACGTCAAACTCGTATCACACCTTGTTTGAAGAATTTTAAAGTTATTCAGAAGGAGAGCATTTTTCATTCGAATAAAACGCCTCAAGTTTCTTTGGTTTTTGCAATCACATCCACCTTACCTTCTATTGAGCCCAAGGATTCTCTCATAATGGGGGACAAGCACCTTAGCACTTTTCGTGTTGAGGAAATTGTCCCAATCCCAAGAGAATCCGAGGATACCTTCGATAATAACAAAGGATGTGATTTGACTTTCTCAAATCTTTTCTTCGGTTCTAAGGACAATGACAATTCAATTCTTAAGGAGGAGGTTCAAGAAGAAAATTTTCAAGTTTATTCAAACCCTCTTTTTGAATTTGATAACAACTACAACTCCAGTGACATTAATCCTCTTTTTAAAGAGATGTTAGAAGATGTCGAGAGCAAGGACTCCAATGTTTCTAATTTTGATGAGCCAGTTTTACTTCACACGCCTTTTTCCGATAAAGCTGAGTGTTTCGACCCAGGAGGCGACAATGATGAGATCGATGCTTTTCTAGCTATCGAAGTTCCTACGTATATTGAGGAAGGTTATTATGACTCAGAGGGAGACGTATTATATCTTGAGAGTTTGCTTAGTGATGATAACACCCATAATCTCTCTTCTGATGTATTTTTCGATCATGAACCACAACACATTAAGAATGAATCAGACCATGATACTTTGATAACTTTTTCTCCCAAGAGTGATCCTCTTCACCATGAGTTCGCTGGTGGAGTCATCATGATTCCTCCAAGAATTGTTAGAAAGCACGAGGATTATATCAGTCGAATGTCGTTACTATGCGAAAATTCATCTTCCCGGTCACCGGAAAATTTTCATACAATCATCGAGTCTCTTCCCACATCTACTACCCTCGTCGAGGACAGTGACTCTAATAGGGAAGAGATCGATATATTTTCTGGACCAGATGATTCGATACCACCAGGTATTGAAAGTGATTTTAACTCGGAAGAGGATATTATTGACAACTTGCTTAACGATGATCCCATTACCGAATGTGAGCATTTAACCTTCGACATGGAACCCGATGTGCCCGTGATAAACAATGTTTATGAGCTTAATAAAGACGAATGTTTTAACCCAGGGGGAGGTGAGATTAATGTTGAAGTTGACGATTCCTTCACATTTGTCATTCGGACTTTTCTACCGTATCTTACTTACCCTGAGGTTTCCCCTTTACTTTCCTCCACCGAGAATGAGGACACCATTTTTGACCCCGGAATCTTTGCTTTTCATTTTTCTTCTCAAGAGCCGGTAGTATTTAAATGTTTCATGGAATTTTGTTCTTCCACTTGTTTCATCCCCAAGGACGAATGAATTCGGGGATCGAGTCAAGCTATGTGACTCGGTTACCAAAAACAAAGCGCTTTGTGGGAGGCACCCCATGCTTATCCTTCTATCTTCTTTCTTATTTCTATTGTGATGTGAGGAGGCTTGTACTCTTCCGATTCTTGTTGTTTGTGCTTGTGATTGTTTGTAGGATTGACCCAAAATTTTTGAAGACTCTCGTGTTCGGTGTTTTGTCCCGGTCCACTCGAGCTTCCTAGCCTTTGCTTACCATTAGTTTGGGGAAATCCGATATCCTAGATTATTATCGACTAACATTTATCTTTTAGCATACTTGATAAACGGCTTGAGATTTTTGTGGTACTTTCTCTATGCTCGGATTATGCATTCGACTTTTTGAGTTCTAGTATGAGGTTATAAGCCTTAGACTAGGAAACATTGAGGACAATGTTTAGTTTTAGTATGGGGTAGTATATCTTCGATATGATCTTACTTACATTTGCTCGTTGTTCTCACGTACCCCGTTTTCCTATAAAAATTTTATATTTTTAAGTCTTAATATTTAGTTTATTGTTCATATATATTAAAAATATATATATATATATATAGTTGACACGAATGTAGGTTTTCCGTGGTGAGAACGAAAAGTAAATTTTGACCCGACCGGTTTTATATCTTAGCTTTCTCCATAACGTAATTAGATTGATTTTTGCTAATCTTTTATACAAGGAGCTATAAAAAGCAAGTCTAACTTAAAAAAGTCAAGACTTTGCAAGTTCCCATAATTGATTTTAAATATGCGAAGTTCGATTTATTAGGCTAAGTATTCACGAGTTTCTTTATTAGAAATTTTAAATTGTGAAGAACAAAAGATGATAGAGTAGAGTATAAGTTTTGATGCTAAACATAGAATAGTTGGATTTCTTTAAGGCTCATGTCAGTGTTGTGGGGAAATAGACTCCTGGACCATGGTCGGCTCGCATACCGATGTGACAGTCGTTTAAAGGGTGGAGGTAATAATAATAATAATAAAAACTATGGGCTGATAAGAATAAAAATCCGAGACTGATAAAAAAGTTTGGCAGCATCATGCCGTCTCCACCGCTTTGATGCCGCATTCTAAAAGGTCGAGGTTACAATTGCAAACTTACTGTCTAAGTTGAATTAATAAATAGTTCTCTTTTTGTTAAATTCAAATATGCATATAAAACTTTTGACTAAGATTAATATATGATAAAACAAAGCAATGTTATAACTGGAAACTTAGAGTTTATGAAACCTAAGTCCGAGAGTCCCGATACTAGTCTCTTGTGGTGTGACAAATCCAGGTCCACTTAGCACAAGTTGTAAGTGCCAAGACAAAATGTCCGCTACATTAGGGAATGATCTCGCCTTCAAACACATTATTCTCGATGTGAAACGTATAAACATAGAATATTCAAAACGTATGATCCCTATTTGAAATCAAAAGACACATACACCGAAATCATAAAATAATTGTCGGTAGTGAAAAGTTCACAAGTTGCAAATATGAGTATGATAGCAACTTAACTGATATTATAACGGCGATTTCGTTTTTAACTTGGATTGCGTAGCAAGTGAAACGCCGGATTACGAGAATTAATCCTTTTGGTAATGTCTCAGATCTATATGCATCTTGTTCTATGATCCCTATCAGTTATATAGAGAAAAATGAAAGTGTCGGAATATTATAAGTAGTAAGCTAAAAACAATGAAAAGTTTTGGCAAAAATGGAAAATAAGGTGTTTTAAAGCTTGTGATTCTTAACTCTCTTTTACAAAAGTCTTTACACTCTCCAAAATTTAGTTTGGAAAGTTTTGAGGTTTATGGTTTTAGGGTGCATATAAAATGCATGAGGACACGACAATCACTTAGTTTGGGGGAATTTTGATATGATGAGCAATCCATATCTTTTATTACCAAAAATGGCCTTTAAATGATCAAAATGTGCAAAAATATGCTTGTATTTGTGTATTTTGTTGTTTGTAAATGTTTAGGTACGGGTATTGCAAAAATCACAAGAAAACGGTCAAAATAGGGCAAACACGAACACAAGAATGGAAAGAGTGCACAAGGGCCGGGAGTTTGATAGCAAAAAGATCAAAAGTCAACCCTTGGTCAGCAATGGTCAACTCACAAAAAACAAAAGGCCAAAACCCTCAAAACCCCCAAAAATACCCTTAATGTTAAATAACTTTCACCAAAAGTCCTTAAAACCCTAACACCGTTAGTCTTCTTATTATAAAGGCTAACGGTCGTTAACCCTTTATAAACAAAACCCTTAAATCCCTTTAACAATCCCAAGCCCAAATAAATCACCAGGCCCAATCCTTTATTATAAAACCCGGGCCTAAGTCAAACCCTTCACCCTGGGTCAAACAATGTTATAAAAAGAAAAGAAAAGGCTCGCAAAGTTCTTTTTATTGTTCATCATCTCCCTCGATTAACCCTGCATAAAAACCAAAGGGTAAATCCCAATTGACTACGTGGCTAAAAGATTCGAGTACTAAGCCACAGCTCAGCAAAGCAAAACATCACATCTCAGCTATGATTGGTCAAGAAGGATCAAGGAATGACACGGTGTATTCAAACAAACACACCTATGATGGGATTTTGTACTAAATCCTTTGTAAAAGAAGCATAAGCCATCCAAAGATGTGGGATTGCCAGCTTGGCAATCCGTGTGCTCACTTGTTGATCCAACGACTACAATTCATGATCCAATCATTGGAAGAAATCAACGAATAAGATCAAAAGATGGGAGGAGCGTGTAAGAGAGCCTAGAATCTTCTCTCCAAGCCTATAAATAAAGGACCTCCTTCACTCACATTAGTTATCATCTAGGGTAGCTTAATTTAGGAATAGTTTAGTGATAGCTTATTGTAATTTTCTAGTTTATTGTAGTTTAATCCTTTGTAATTTTCATTTAAAAAGCCTTGTAATTTGTTTTTCATCAATAAAAGTTTGTATTTCACCTTTTAAACTTGAGCTAAAATCTGCTTTTACTTAAATTGCAATAATAAGAAATGTGGTTTAATAAGCTTAATAAGTTGTCATATCTATTCATAAGCTAGCTAAGTACTCATTCAAGCTCAAAAAGCTTAACTGCGGCTACAAGAGGGCATCCAATGATTAGAAGATATTTAAGGGCCAAGATTAATGCTAAGAGGAGCGTGTGTAGAAGGGCTAGAAGCTTCACTCTTGCCCTATTAATAGAGGACCTCTCTCACTCACATATCAACTAGGAGTAGGATAATTTAGAGTAGTTTAGAGTAGCTTTTAGCTTAATTTTTCAGGCTTATTGTCAATTAATTTATGTAATCACTTTTTCAGCAATGTAACTTCCTTTTCAATTATTAAAATTTCTATTTGTTCTTAAACTTTCATTTGTCACTATTCAAAAGTGTTTTAAATATACTAAAAAGTTGTTAAGCTAAGTGTTAAGCTGCTTTTCTCTCTTAAAGGTTCATTACTGTAATAGCCTGTATTTGAGTTTGGTTTATTGATTAAGGAATTTGGATTTAACTCAATTTGGATGATAAGCTGAATTTTGGAGAGAGCTTATGGGATTAGTAGTGCTTATTAATAAGTTGGGTAGGTTTAAACCTTAATTAGATCTTATCACTCTTGTTTTTGAGGCAAGAGTTGAGGTAAACATTTCTTTTTACCATTTTAGCTTTGATTCTGTTTAAAGCTATTTGCTTATTGCTTTTTGCTTATTATTGTTTAGTTTTTCACTTAATGTTGCTTATTTCAGTATGTTTTAATGCTTAATCAGTTAACATTAATAGTTAAGATCTAATCTGCAAGTCTTGTGATAAATCTGTCATAAAAATATAAAAATATAGCATTACTTGTTAGCTTATAGATTTCCTGCCTTATTAGTAGGCTTAGAATCTATTAAGGTATGTTATAAGCTTGGTTGTATACCTGGTTTTAGTATGTTAAGCCTTAACTCCTCATTTCTAAAATAAATATAAAATTGAAATTTCTAAAGGGGTGTTTGGATCAAGGCCAGTACTAACCACAAGTTAGTACTGGTAATAGTTCTTGCCACTTTGGCATATTTCAAACCTTTATATTTCAGTTTTAGATCTTGATTTAAGGTCTGAGTTAGAGTTAATCAAGTTTTTTAGATCCTAGTTTTATTCAAAGTTTTGTTAGCATCGTAAGTATGAATACAGAAATTCATGCATTTTATAGTCTAAGTTTCCTTTCACAGCTTTTGTTATTTTCTCTTTTTGCTCTTATTAAAAGTGAGAAATAGGTGTAGAAACAAAGTTTTTAAGCCTGCATATTGTTAAAAAGAGTATTGATCATCTTGTGTGCAAACTCATCAGCCACATACATTGGACAAATAACCTGTTCCAATCTCAAAATTCATCAAAGTAAAAGTATAATTTAGACTTTGAAATTTTTGCACAAGTAGTTTGTAGGGTATATTAGATATGTTTAAGCTTTGTTTGCTTTAATTAGCTTATTTGTCATTTGTGTTATTTAAGCTTTAAAATTGCATTTTGTCTTTTTCCAAAATAAAGAATACTCAACAAGTACTGAGTTATAAAACCTTTTCAACTAGCTTTTTCTTAGCCATCTTGATTTTCAATGATTTTTATAAAAGCTATTTCAAGTAGCTATAGGTCAAGCTTAAGTATGTAAAGGGCTTCATGCCATAAGGTTCTGTTTTAATGCTTAAAAATAACTCAAAGTCCTGCAGGTGTCTGTTTTCATAAAAGTTTTCACATAAGTGCTTAATATGATTTTTAGCTTATGGCTTTTGAATATTCCAAATTTCAAGCTCAAGTTGTGCTTTTAAGGTTTAGTTATAGGAATATTTTAAAGCTTAATAAGTCCTAGTTGTTAGCTTATTTCGTTTTAAGAGCTTATTAAGATTTTTGAAAGAAAAAAAAGAAGTTGTATGCAATTGTCTTATTTATTAAAGCTAGTTATCTAGCTTATTCATTAGTTTTCACAAAAAGTTTCTTTTATAAAAAATATTCCTTATAAGCTGTTTTACAACTTTGCTTTTTAAAGTTTTTGCAAAAAAATAAAAAAGGGAAGAGGGGAAATCCAGGTGAGCAAAGGCTCGAACCCTGGACTCTACCCTCCTACAACCTTACACACACACACTCAACCATCTGCCATGGACTTTTTCGGGTAAAGTTTACAAAATTTAATAGTTAACCCTCTTTAACAGTTTTTGATTATTCAACCCAGTATAGCTTATTTGACTGCTATTTTTAATTGCTTTTTCAGTTTTTTTATTTTTTTAAGTCCCAACTAGTTCAATAGACCTTGTTTCAATTTTTCCAGAATTTTTAATTCGATTAGCATTTTTAATAATTGATTTTCTCAAAAGTGTTTTTTAATTCATAATAAAATAACTCTAAAAGTAAAAAAATATAAAATCATTTTTTCTAAAATTTTCTTTGACATTTAGGGTTTATAAAAAAATTAGATTTGCATTCGTAAGTTATAATTTAGAATTACACTTTTTAAAGAACATGATTCGATCCCCGTTCTCGTTTTCTTCGTTTTTAAGCTTTAATCACCCTCGGTTTAGAATTTCCTTATCATTTACTTTTTTAAATAGTAAATTAGGATTATAAAAAGTTTAGAAAATCATTGTTAGGTTTAATTTAGGTTAATTGTCGCGTTCATTAATTCCCGTTTACGATTTAATGCTTACTTTTTAATTTCATTTCTGTATACATTGTATTCCGTACAATTATTACTAATTCCATTTATATTTAGTAGGATTTAGGAAACCCAAATAGAAAGTCTACTATAAATATCCAAATTTCACCCACTTCACTTATTTCCAACATGATACATTTCTCATAAACGCTTAACACAAAATCATCCAACTATTGACGTAGCATTGCATGCAATACGCCATTCCTTTCCATTATCACTACAAGTGAACAAATGGAATACTCATCACCAAACACAAACGCACTCAAAATGAGATGATCATACACCTCAAATGATATCATATACCTATTCAAACCACTTAGCACACATATTTAACACATAGCACACAAGGAATCACACAAAACGAACTCTTAGCCATTTCTAAAGGTATAAACTAACCTGCTCAAATCACGGTTGTCACAGTATCCCCTCCTTATGGAAATCTCGTCCCGAGATTTAACTAGTTGGTTCAACAGCACGATCAACAAATAACTGAGGATACTTAGACTTCATATAGTCTTCGCGTTCCCAAGTGAACTCGGGACCACGCTTTGAGTTCCAACAAACTTTCACAAGTGGTATTCTACTACGTTTTAAACTCTTAACCTCACGATCCATAATTTCTACAGGTTCCTCAACAAAACGTAAAGTCTTGTCGATATTGATTTCATTCAACGGCACATGCAAATTAGCATTCCCCAAATACTTCTTCAAATTTTACACATGGAATGTGTCATGTACACCAATCAATTCCTCAAGCAATCTTAACCGATAAGCTACAAGGCCGATTCTCTCAAGGATCTCGAATGGTCCAACATATCTCGGTGCTAACTTACCCTTATTCCCAAAACGCATCACACCTTTCCACAGTGATACTTTTAACAACACATTCTCTCCATCCTCATACTCTGTCATCTTACGTTTACTGTCCGCATAACTCTTTTGACAATCTCTTGCTGCCTGGAGCTTTTCCTTTATAACCATTACTTTATCAGTCATTTCCTGCACCAATTCGGGTCCAATCAAACTACCTTCCTCAATTTTAGCTCATAACACGGGTGACCTACATTTTCTTTCATATAGTGCTTCGAACGGAGCACACCGAATGCTAGTGTGATAATTGTTGTTATAAGAGAACTAAGCTAACGGTAGGTGGACATCCCAACTGCCACCAAAGTCTATCACACACGCCCTTAACATATCCTCCAACGTCTGAATTGTACACTCACTCTGTCTATCTGTCTGCGGGTGATAAGCCGTGCTTATATCCAAACGCGTTCCTAAGGCTTTCTGAAATTTTTCCAGAGACGTGATGTAAACCGTGTATCACGATCTGAAATAATCGACACAGGCACTCCATGACCCGTGACAATTTCATCGGTGTACAACCTTGCCAATTTCTCCGTACTATAATCTTCACGTATTGCCAGAAAATGTGCTGATTTGGTCAATCTATCAACTACAACCCATATTGCATCGTGCCCATTCCTTGTTCTAGGTAATTTAGTGATGAAGTCCATGGTGATGTTTTCCTCCTTCCATTCAGGTAGCTCTGGTTGTTGTAATAAGCCCGAAGGCCTTTGATGCCCAGCCTTAGCCTTTGCACAAGTTAAACATTCGCTAACATAGGTAGCAATATCCC
>BQNB010075438.1:0-29995 GCA_026074375.1 Tanacetum coccineum
ATGTTATCTTTTGTAATAATAAACAAAGAACAAGTAAAGCTATAAGCTTTTGTAATATGTCTTTTATTTAAATCCAATGTATCAATCTAAACAACTTTTGTGTCGTTCTTATATATATCTTGTGCTGTTGATCTTGAAGTAACATGCCCCGGATCCTTATTCCGCTGCGACCCATTTTGGAGGTGTTACAATAATGATTGAATAGGATTGATATGATTATCAAATAAGCTTTTACAACTTATTTGAGTGTTGGTTTGGGTTTACAATGGATAGAAGCCAAGAAACAGGTCATGGCTTAGAAACTAGCTTGGTTTTAGGGTTTTGAATTATGGTTTTGAGTGTAAAAAGATGTATGAAAGCTTATGAATAGAATATTTAGGGTTTACATCTTGTAAAATGAGTATAGTAGCTTGTTCACAAGTGATAGTGAAGAGATGAGAATAAAAATGGAGGTAAAACGGCTATTTTATGGATTGAGCTTAATGACTTATACATTGAGCTTTTAAGGACTTGTACTTTGATTTAAAGAGATTATATATTTCAATTGAGATGTTATATTACCTGTACACATGCTTTAGCAGCTTGTACATTCACTTTAGGAGTTAACCCTTCCATGAGGTTACGGTTTAGGGCATTCGATAATGGTTTAAAGCCCATTTTTGATATGATGTTGTAATTGATACCTCATATGAGTAATGTACTTTGTAATAATGATATTGTGATATTGACTTGATATGTTATGATGTTTGCTTGACATATATGAGGATAGGATTGCCATACGTAGGTTGTCTGAGTCCGTTAACTTGAGTTATGCAGGTTATATTGCATATTGAGATATTGGCAAAGTAATGTAATGTAATAAAGCGAAAAATTTCCCTGAAAAAGGTGAGTTCATATATAACTGATAGATTGTACATCATCTAACTTAATAGATGGATATTTACATTTATGAAAATTGTGGGTTGTTATAATTGTCATTTGTCCTTACATATGGTAATGCGTTGTCACGTGACTATACCCATTTAATTTCGAAGCACATGGGCTGACGTCAGCGTGACGTCACCCAACCTCATAAATCAGATTTGCTACTTGGATTAATTTGGGGTTTTGTTAGGCTTTTAGCATTATGTGTTGGGCCTTTACTTAATTTGGTTGGTCCAGCTCATAAAATGGGTTACAGGCTGGCTCAATAAAATCTAAGGGCACCGTTGGACTCGTTTTCTCGCGCTCTTTCTATTGGCATGCTTGGGGACTTTTCACGACTTTGTCTTGATCTTGATATTTGAGCACTCTTGATCGAAACAAACCCGATAATTCCCGTTTTTGCTCCGTTTTCAATCCGTTTTACCTGCAAGACATAAAAACACCAAACAAACATATTTGCAATATAATTAAGCATATTTTAGCATTTTTAGTCCGATTAATAGTGTTTTACGGGGTTATAAGGATGTGTGTTTTAGCACACATCATCGGGTAAGTCAAGTTCGTTCCACGGGACTTGGTTTAAACCAATACTAGGTAGCAAGAAAGACACTAAGGTTGTCACGGCCATTAGCGTCACAAAATCAAGGTAATTACTTAAGCAAATTCGTTCCATTTTTGAGGTTATACTTATGCGAGAAATCCATGTCATTGATATCCATGTTTGATTATGTTAGGTAAACAAGTGTATATGATTCACAAAACCCATTTGTATATGATTTGACTTCGTGGTATACTTCACCAAATCATATTTATGCATGAAACTAATGACGAACCCTTTCGACCTATGAACATCATCAATCCAAAGCCAATTAAGTGATTTTGCTAGATAATTAATGTTCCTAAGTGATTCCAACAAGTCCTTTTGACCTATACTTGAATTCAAGCCCTTTTGTTCATCTTTTAGATTATGTGAAAATGGTAGATGTCAATTACCAAAACCCCTTTTTAGTTTGTCACTACTAATAGAGAATAGCCTACGCCACGAAATCCCTTTCGACCTATGATTCAGTGGGTATCCTACCACAAATCATAGAGAAGAACTCAAGACATAAATAAACCACATGATTACAAAAAATCATCATTCATACACAATCAAACATTTCACCAAATTCATTTCATTCCACACATAAGTATTATGAGACTACTTCATATATAAATTCATTTCACAAATCCAACATTCAAACGATAAATTAAGACACATCTCAGAAATATTTGTAAAGATTAATACCTACAAAGATTCCTATGAGTTTGGTGATGTAGCTTGCCAAGGGCCTCTAATTTCCGTAATCAACGTAACTCCAAGAGTGGTGCTTCTTCCTTCAAATTCGTCCTTACACTCTCTTGGGTTTGCAAGGATATTTCTACAGCTTTTGGGGTGAATATAGGTGGTGGAAACTTAACCTAATTGAGGATTAAGTGGATTTTTTGTGTTATATATTTAGGTTAAGATCACCCTATATTTATAATGCTCTCCAAACCGACTTAAGAAGTAAATGGAAGTCCCCTTAGTTGATATTATGAGTATATGATCAGTTTCCAGGCATTACGGTTCGTTAATACTCTCATAATTGTAAAAATGTAACTGACATCGTGGTCTTGCCGGACGGCAAAGTGCTCGTCGCAACGTGCGATCTTTACTTTTCCTCGTCTTTCGTCTTCCGATCAACTTTTTTTCCCTCGGGCCAATCCATACCACATGTTTATGACCCAAAGTGCATATTTTACTGTTCTATATGGGTCTTCAAATCAAATATCAAATTAGCACTCATTTCTTGGCTTCTTTTCTTCACTCCGTATCTTTCGGCTAGCTGCAACATAAGAAACTCATTTTGCACAATAACAGGGGTAAAAGCAGTATTATTTCACCATTTAACACATATAAAACCAAGATAACGCATCCCAAAACATACCAAATCTAGGCGTTATCATATACTCAAGAAAAATGATTGAGAAGCCTAAATGTGCGACTAATTTTATGCCTAATGGAAGTTTTTTTTTGAACGACATTTGTATTAAGACTAGCAAGGAGCTAGGAAAATTACAAAATAATGGAACTAGGATTTTTCATCCAAGCATTCCAATCAAAATTTGAACTACAACGACTTGAGCACCAATAAAAAAGACAACCTAACAATTTCATCAAAAAGGAGATCTAAACGAGGACAATTGATCCCAAACAATACTTGGTTGCGAAACTTCCAAATAACCCACCAAGATATATAACAAACACCTTCGAACATATCTTTGAAACGCTTGGAGATTCTAAGATTATTTAACCAAAAAAGCCAGTCGTCATACGATAGAAAGTCTTGATACTCTAATTCCCACCAACGAGCAACCTTAATCAATAACTGACGAGCCAACTGGCAAGAGAAAAGAAGGTGCGAAGTTGATTCCGCAGCAATACTACAAAGAGGACAAATAATAGACGGATTGTCAAGACCACGGAGAGAAAGATTCAACCTTGTGGGCAGCTTATCCAAAGAAACTCTCCAAGAAAAAATATTAATCTTGATGGGAATAGACTTAACCCATCTAGTAGGAACATCCGCCTTCAAAAGCAAAGAATCATCAATAAATTCACGTGCCGATTTCACCGAGAAGACACCCAAAGAATCTAACCGCCAAGTCCATATATCGATAATGTTAGGAAGAATAATAGAAGAAGTATTAGAGATAAGAAGAAGAAGCTACTCTTCTTCGATACCACTATGAGGAGACCTTTGAAACGATCTAGTAAGAGAATTATCTCTCAACTTAAAAGCCACACTAGCATGTTTGTCTAATTCCAGAAGATACAACCTAGGATACGTCTGTTTTAGGGGAGAATCACCAAGCCATACATCGTTCCAAAAGGAAGTAGCCTCACCATTCCCCACTTTCTTTTTGACGAGCAAAAGAAGATCAATACCCTTAATGGAGAGATTTCTGACTCGTTAACAATATCGAGCCAAGGAGATCATATTGAATAAGAATAAGAATTGTTAAGTGCTCCACGAACACCATAAATGGCTAAAATGAAACGAGACCAGAGAGAATAACCATTAGCAATAAACCGCCAAATCCATTTGAAGAGAATGGCGCGATTAAAGGCAAAAAAGCTAGAAACACCAAGACCTCCATTTTTCTTAGACGCTAAAATTTTATTCCAGCAAATCAAAGACATCTTCTTTTCCCCGTTTTCCACACCATTGAAAAATTCCTACGAATAGATTCTATTTTGCTAAGAACGCCTTTAGGAACCTTAAAGGAGGACATATAATATAATGGCAAAGAGCTCAACACATATTTAATAAGAGTAAGACGACCACCAATCGAAAGGGTTTTTAGCTTCCATTTAGAACATCTAGAAGATAATTTAGCAACGACGTCATCCCAAGAACCAAGTCTCGACATAATACCACCAACCTTTACTCCAAGATAGTTAAAAGGGGTGTGGAGAGTTGAGCAACCAATAGACCTAGCTGCTGAAGCCACAACATCATTGGGAATACCAATACCCATAAGCTTACTTTTATGAAGATTGATCTTGAGACCCGAAGCCAAATGAAACCACTTAAGAATGTTAACAATTATTGATAAACTTGATAAATTCCATTTACCAACAAAAAGTAGGATAAGCTAAGAGAATCATCAATGTGAATATCAGTATAAAGACCAGATATCACCACATTATTGAAAGATAAGTGCAAGCTTTCCATAACCATAATAAAAAGAAAAGGAGATAAAGGGTCTCCCTGTTTCAATCCTTTAGAGAATTTAAACTTCGAGGTCGAACTACCATTGACAAGAATAGATCCCATAGCAGAGTTAAGGCACCCTTGAATCCAACTACGCCATTTAAGGTCAAAACCAAAGTTATTTAGAACCACATCTAAATAATCCCATCTTACCGAATCAAAAACTTTTTCTAAGTATGTCTTAAAGATCAAGGCTTTGGTATTCTTGTGCTTACACCAAGATAGAAGCTCATTAAGGATAAATGGACCGTCAAGAATTTGCCGATTAGAAACAAAGGCTGATTGGACATCACTAACGTGCTCCAAAATAACGAGGCTCAAACGATTAGCTAAAATTTTGGTGATGATTTTATACATACTGCCAATCAAACTTATAGGACGAAAGTCTTTAACCATTTTGGCTTCCTGCGATTTAAGAATCAAAGCAATAAACGAAGAGTTACATCCAGGAGGAAACGAACCTATAGAAAAGAAAGCAGTAACAGCAGCCACAACATCATGATCAATTATATTCTAGTATTTACGATAGAACTCAAGGTGAAACCATCAAGGCCAAGAGATTTGCTTATTCTACAATCCCAAACCGCTCTTTTTATCTCGTCATAAGAGACATTTCTTTCAAGATCATCGATTTAATCAGGGGACAATCGGTTAGGAAATTGAAAGGCAAAGGTGATACTGCTAGTAATCGGGGCATGAAGTAGGACAATGGAAGGCTTTTGCTTACAAACACGTTGTAAACAGGTTAATTGCAAACGCAAGATAAACCTAGGTTGAAATTTGGTTCACTAAGAACACAAAACAGGAACGTAGCACACGTATCCATAAAAATTAGTTTTAATATTGAATAGAACCAATTACAATATGCTGGAATTTAGTTTATATAGGCCTAAGAATCCTAAAACAACTATAACTAGGAAAACTCTTGGATAATTTCTAAATATTCCTAATCGATTAAAAGATAATGCATAAATATATAAATAAATCATAAACCAAATCTAATACTAATCTTAATATGCTAGAACATTCTTTTATTGTATTTTTATTCTCCATCATTCTCCCCTTCTTGAAAAGAACTCGACCTCGAGTTCATTCAAAAGGATCGTTGTAGACCAGACATGTTCCTTCTTCTCTTTGTTTCTAAACTTATTATAGGTGCCTAAATATCGCGCTTTCCTTGTATCCACCATTATTAGACCACCTTTAACTAATGATCTTTTGACAAAATAATGACTTTTGACCTCATTCCATATAAGTCGCGATGTAGTTTTTAAGTTTAACTCGCTCAGGCCCTTTATCTCGATTTGCACCATGGGATAGTGGCTTGTATAATGGCGTGACAAGCTCATCACGTTATCTTACTTATCTCATTTTACAAGAACTATTTGGTGTTGAATCTCCTTCAGAGGAGAGTCATTACTCGTTGCCTTTTCGGGCATTATGCTCTTGTCTTCCGTTGGCACCTTATGCAGCTTTGTCGTAGCTTTAACCTTTAGCTTTTCATCTTCTTCTCTCACTATGGGTGTCTGTATTTTAGAGATATCATCGAGTGAATACTGAGCGTGTATCAATTTGGTGATAGTTGGGTTATCATCTTGGATTCCTTGATGTTGTGCATCTTGATCATCTTCATCTTGATGATCTTCATCTTGATGATAAGTTGGAACAACTCTAATGAGATCATGCATGTCAAAGGAATTGTGAAGAGGGGAAGCACACGACAGACGTGTTGGAAACCCAATTACTTTCTTCTTATGTAAAAGCTATTTTTTTCCTCACTCAAAAGTTTTTATTTTCTATGACATCCAAGATTCGAGCCTTTAGTTTCATCTGTTGTTGTGATTGGTGCTGCAGTTGTTGTGATTGTTGCTGCAGCTGTTGTTGAATGGCTTGTAAGGCTTGAAAAAGTGCGGTATTATCGGTCATGATCACTAATTTTTTTTTTGAACAGTGCGATGAACAGTAACTTTTTTTTAATGAAGAACAACTAAAAGAAAATAATATAAGGAACAATCAGGGAAAACCCGAATTGATAAAAGATAGAGTTCGAGAGTGGTGACCTGATGTTAATTTGGGAGAGACCCAAATTAAACATGGCTCTGATTACCACCTGAAGTAGGACAGCGAAAGGCTTTTGCTTACAAACACGTTGTAAACAGGTTAATTGCAAATGCAAGATAAACCTAGGTTGAAATTTGGTTCACTAAGAACACAAAACAGGAACGTAGCACACGTATCCAGAAAAATAAGTCTTAATATTGAATAGAACCAATTACAATATGTTGGAATTTAGTTTATATAGGCCTAAGAATCCTAAAACAACTATAACTAGGAAAACTCTTGGATAGTTCCTATATTTTCCTAATCGATTAAAAGATAATGCACAAATATAGAAATAAATCCTAAACCAAATCTAATACTAATCTTAATATGCTAGAACATTCTTTTATTGTATTTTCGTTCCCCATCATTGGGGTAACAAAACGATTAGCAAAATGTTTGAGAAATTCATTTTTCACCATAGAAGGATCAACAATCCAATCACCTTCTCCTAAAACACCACAAATAGCCAACTAAGAATGTTTCTTATTGATTATCCCATGGTAAACTTAGAGTTTTTGTTCCCCTCTATAGCCCACCGAATTTTGCCTTTTGGGCCATATCTAACAAAGAAGCCTTATTAAAATCCTATAACTTCTTTAACAAGTTCGACCTTTCTTGAATCAGATCATCATTACACCTTCCTTGATCTAAAATCTTGTCCAACACAATAAGACGATTCTGAATATTTCTTTTATTCTCATTCAACTTTTGATTATCTTCAGCAAGCCAATGTTTAATTGATGACTTAAGAGACTGCAACTTTTTCTTCAACTTTAAGATACAATTTGATTCCATACAATCTGAATTCTTTCACGAATCTTCTACCATCTTATTAAAATCTTTCCTAGAAGACCAAGAATGAGAAAACCAAAATGGCGTAGGCCCATAATCAACATTCAGTTCACAAAGAAGGATAGGCCGATGATCTGATAGATGCTTATCAAGACATAAAGATGATATAGAAGGAAATAGCGCCAATAACCCTTCAGACCAGTTTACTCATCTTGGAAACGGATTTATGAGCCCAAGTAAATGAGTAGCCTTCTAAAGGAAGATCAATCAATCTAGTCCTAGTAATGAAATTATTAAAATGAATTGGCACCATGAGCATTAAACAAAGAACCATGCCTTTCATGGTTATATCGCACTTCTTTAAAATCACCTAATAGAACACACTCGCCATCCCAAGAATATATCAAATGGCGAATAAAATCCCATAACATCTTTCTTTCATTAAGATCCTGCGGAGCATAGATAGAAATAATAAGGAGTTTGGTAGATGAAGGAATCCAAGTACATCGCCAAAAAGGAATCTGAAACGGTAGAATTATCTTTAACAATTAAGCTAGGATCCCAAACACAAAGAATACCCCCTGAAAAACCAATAGAGGGACTAAAAGCATAATTAAATGATAAATTTCCCCACAACGCCTTGATAGAAAAAAGATCCATTTTATCTATCTTAGTTTCTTGTAAAGCTACAAAATTAACTCTATGTTTGGTATTCAACTCCTGAATCCACCCTTGTTTAGCCTTGTTACCAAGACCTTGAATATTTAAAGACAAAAAATTCATCTAAAAACATCGCTATCTCATTGAGAACCAATAATGGTTTCTATGTTCTTCATACATCTGTCCATATTATAAACCATAGTTTGACCCACCTTTATCAATTCATCCATTACTTCCAATATTGAGCCACTTGCTTGAAATTTCATACCATGGTTACATTTTCCGTTATTTGATGAAGCCTTTTCGATGTTAACAGGCATAGGAGGATTTGGCTGAGAAGTGTTTCCAGGGTTATTGCCTACAACATTTTCCTTAACAAATTGAGTAAAGCCTGGAGGATGTTATGGAGTATCACCTTCTGTCCTCGAAACATCCTTATGCCTCTTTAGTAGTTTATAGATCTCGAAGGGATCTTCTGAGTTGATAGGATTTCCACTGGGATTGGGGATATTCTGAAATTCCACATCATTTTCTTTAACAAAGCTCGTTTCAGAAACATGCTCATTGTGTGACCCGAGATCATTATCATTATTCCCCTCAGATTCCTCTTCAGAAGATGTGTCATCCTCCGTCTCATTGTTGAATTCTGGCATCCATGCTTCCCGTTCCTTAACACAGATCCAATGAAGTTGCCGCTTAATGATGATTTTAACCTTGTCATTTAAAGCACATAGGGTTTTGTTTTCACACACACTCTTATGCATGACAAAGGACAGTTTTTGAATTCATCTATATCCACCAATTCACCCCAAGATGATATAGTTTTTGTGAACGTATTACGAGAAAGATCCTTAACATGTAAACCTTTAATAAATACCCACACAAGTTGCTCCTCACACACAAAAGAATTACAAGCCGGTTTTAACACTTCAAACCAGGAACCAACACCCACATGATTGAGAATCTTTTCTTTAGAAGTTACTGAATCCATTTCAAGAAGAACCCAATGACCAACCAAATAAGAAAGTTTAACTTTTTCAAAACCCTCATTAGCTAGTATGATGTAGAGATTGGAGAGAGCGTTTATATCTTTAATTTTACCCATTAAAGAACATGAGAAGTCTCGTTCAATAATACATGAATCATCTAGGACAATGACAGGAGAAGGCTCAATAGCGATATTAGGGTTTACTGTTCCACTTTTTAAAACATCAGCAAATGAATTGGAAACAGCTCCCAAAGACACGTTTTTTCTGGGTTGAGAATTATTAGGAGGTATGTTATTCTTGGGTTCCCTTTGAAACCTGACAGTATTAGCATAAAGGCGAAGCCGCCCAATCCAAATTGTACACAAATTCCCAATCAATCGATCCAAGTTATCCACCCTAATGAAACAAACAAAAGCGAATTTTTTACCTGCTTTAGACTTCTTGAGTGGAATATAGACGTCGACTACATTACCATATGCCAGGCAAACATTCCATAGATCACGCGCCATAAAGTGGTCTGGAAAATTTGTTCCAAAAACTGATTTGGAAATCTTTTGGGTTTGATCCTCCTTAGAATTATAATAAGAACGATTATTAACACCCATAATAAGAGAAACAATCACCACAGAAGTTAGATTTGTAGAAACAAATCAACGAAACACTAACCACAATTAGGGTTTAAAATGAATCAAAAACGAAATCAAAAACCTATGGATCAATGGATCGTCCACTTGTAAGAAACTTTAATCGAGGAGAATCACAAGGATCCTCAACAAGATTAGGGCCCTAGCAAGATAGATCACATAGATGGTAGTATTTTTGAGATCGATTAGGGCTTTTTGAGATGAAGCAGAAATTAGATAATTAGTTTAACATGTTAGATCGGATCAAAATATCAAATCGGATCAAACAAATTGAACACAATAAGGTCAACGGAATGCCTTATTGAAGTTGTTATAAATAAACTATTCTATGCTCTTTCTTGTTGTTTATATACTGTTATGTAAATACTTAAATATCCATCAAACCATGACTAGAATAATGCGATGATGATTAGTGATTTATATAAGGATTCATACCTTGAAACTAGCAGAACTCGAGCCTTCGTTTGATCACCAGACTTGAAAGCTAAATAGATGTTGAGTTTGCTTATTGGTTTGTGCGGAAGTGGGTCAACAGAATGCCGACACACACAATTAGGCATATATTTAGGCATACCAATTAGGCATACTAATCAATACTCCATACTCAAAACATTTCATGGAATGCATTTGTTTTTAAAGCCATGAGCAAGTCAGTGACACTTCTTAGTTGGATCTAACAAAACCGCAACTTAGTTTTGGTCTGGTTCTCTTGTTCTTTTGCTCTTTTGTTCTTTCCTATTAAAGATGATGTGATTGTGAAAGACATGAAAAAACAATTAGAGAAACTAACCGGCAGAGGTAAAAGGAAAAAAAGTTTAAAGTTATTCTATTTTGTTTTTCATATGTCATTGTTTTGTTAAACATTTGAACAATCTGAAACTATAAAATGATGAACAATACTCTTGTTTGTCCCACATAGTTCAAACTATAAAATTATGGAACATTTGTGTTCACATTAGTGTCATGTTTTCTCTTGTGAACACCACCTCTAATTAAAAAACGTTAGAGGTAGTGATTATGTGAAAGAAAAATAATATAAATTTTTAACTTATTCCTTTATAAAAAGTCAGAATTAATTATCAATCTTATTCATGTTCTTTTTTTTATACAGTAATATAACTAATTTTTATGAGGGGGGTTACCCATGGAATGAGTAGCAATTGAGTAGAAAAAGCATTTGCATCCGAAAAAGTAAAAAGTTAGTAAACACAGATTTATGGCAAAATCAAAGTTACCAAGTGGACATATAGTTACATATTGATGTATTGATACAGTGATCGTTTATACTTGAAGCCCAACCCATCGCCACCGGCTGCGAAGCAGTTTTAATTGTATAGTTGTCATGTGCAGGCTTGTGAGTAAGGGAATCTCAACTTAACATGTTAACGACATACCAGTTCTGGCCAAACCTTTTAAACCTATAATAGTTACAATCGCTACCTGATAGACATATAACACATATAATATAATATATCATATATAAGCTTCTTTATGAAAGGATATGAAATAATTTTTATAATACTTTAAAGGTTAAGCTTCGCTTATATATTATATATTAGTTTCATAATCTACCACATAATAGTGCCTTTGAGATTCCCAAAGAAGTAGACTCGGTTGGAGCTCCTGCAAAATATAAACACAAAATATCAGACAAATATAAGCAATATCAAAAGTGGGGGAGATTATATAACTAACAAAAACCTTTGTTTTTACTTGACAACTAATCTTTTAAAAGTATGTTTATCAGCTGTGATAACTTCTTATATATAAATAAAACAAACATGGTTGTGGTTGAGATCATTCAAGTCCATATAAAACAAACCCGGAATAGAAAAAGTTGTTGTTCCACTAATTTCAGTTAGCTTGGCAGCAATAGGATAACGCAAGGTAACAACATGACTCACAGGTGACTATTCCTTGAAATCCCATAGTATAAAACAATAGGTGTGGGAAATATAAACACAAATTTTTAATTTACTTATACTCTGTAAAAAATCAAATCAATGCAAGTAAAAAAAATAGCTGTCAAACAAAATAGAAGTAGTAAGAAAAGAGAAAAAAAAGCAGCCACAATCAATAGTTCTAAAAAATTTCAAAAATAAAAAGTGAAAAAGAATTAAAAAAAACAAAAAAATAATGAGAACATGCATGACTCGTTCATCCTGGCGTAAATCTTCATGTCCTTTTAGCAAAAAAACATAATCTTCACCATCATTGCCATGAATAGTATTAGGGTTTTTTCTGCCGTGAGAGATCTAAAACGTGACATGTAGATTAATAACACATATATACTGATGAAGACATTATATAAATAGTGTAAAGTAAAACACGTTTTATCTGGTTGCTCTGCATTAGAAAATAATACCGGTAATAAGCATATTTAACAAACTTAAGATTATGAAACAAATAATATTTGAAAAAGGAAACAAACTGATGAGAAACTAATCCATACCTCTCATTCTCTTGAACTTGACTTGAAACCTCCTAAAGCAAGACCTTGACTTATGGGATTTGACGAACACCTTCAACAACAAAAACATTAAAAAACAATTAGCATGAGATTGCATAAACATAAAATTGTAAAAAGGTTAAAACATGTCTTGTAACAGCTGCTAGTCATGAAACTTTGTTTCTTTATATTGTATATAGAAACCAATAAAAAGCTAATAAACATCGAGTCTAATAAACTTGATAGCAAGTTCTTAATCATATGGTTTATGCCATTTAGCATATCACGTGTAACCACATGTTTATTTTAGTCTTTTACTTCTACTAACCTCTAAACCTTACACACAACTTGATCAATGAATTCTTAGACATCAACTACTAAGCATTGGGAAGACCTCGAATATCAGTGAATGTTTTACTTCGTTCTTTTGTAATCTTGGTTGCAAAAAAAGATGAAACATAAGAAACTATAAATCACATGCTAATCAAATAGATCAGTTATGAAATTAAAGTCTTTGTTTTTAATACCTAGATTCCAACTCAATTATTCCTTTGTAAAAGCTCAAGTTCTATACATGTACGTATTAAGTATTCTAACTTCAAAGCAATCAATTTAAGCTGATATTAACTCTGCTATTTCCTGTGATTAAATCTTTAGCTTCTTCATTTGCCTTGAATTTTTCGTCTCTTAGTTATGTCTATTCAAGTCCACGAGATCTTTTATTTGTTTGTATCGAAAGGATATTTAGATTATGTTAAATAATCAAAAAACTTTCTTTGAGCTAATAGTTGTGTATCAAATTACACGTTGCAATTTTCATTCGAAGGAGTTGATATACATAAATCACTATCAATAAGACCTGATGATTGGCTTACTAACCTCACCAAAACCTAAGAGAAGGTGGGAGTGCTAACCATGCATGGCTCTATCTAAAGTATACCTCCGTGCCCTACATGATCCTGTTGGGGCCTGATGGCCATTTTTCTGCAGAAGCCATTCAGAAAATCATATTATACAGTGAAAATAAAGGAATTTTCTTTTTTTCTCTTCATATAGATCATTATTATTAACCAATTCTCACAAGGTTAATACCGAATTATCATAGATAAACAACGCGTAATCAATCAAAGCAATAAAATCTATCGACCTATTCTTATCAGAATGATCAACCAAACAATAACCAATGATCCAAATACAACCACATCAAGCATACCAATTATATAATCAAAAGCATACATTCATAACATACGTTTGTATCGTTAGATAATAAAACCCCTGTATGTGTAACTTTATTATTAACCACTATATATAGATTACAAAGACATGATAACCTTAACCCTAATGGACCCTTTGCCCACATACTGAGCTTGGGCCGACTAACTTACTCTATCTAATACTCATCCGTAGTCTGAGCGGCAAAGTCGTGAAAGTTCGAGACTGAAAGGAAAACATAAAATATTAAAGATTAGTAAAACCTAATTTGCAGCACAATCTTCATATTGTAGCAAGCAACAACAGAAGCATCACACACACGAACATAATTAGTTGTTGAAGAAATCCGCCAACATGCGAAGACAAATCTTCAAACGAACTGATAAACCTGGATAAACCAAGTATCTTTTTTTTCATTCGGGATAACCCAAATATCTTTTTTTTCATACGGGATAACCCAAAGTATCTTTTTTTACGGATAACCCAAAGTATCCTTTTTTCCATACATGATAAAGCAAAGTATCATACCGGAGAATAAACCAATATATTCTCCACCTGAAAACAAAACAAAAATATTTTCTTATGAAAACATAAAAGCTAATTTGTAACTAAAGTAAAGATAAAACCCATATCCAGTTTCATCCTAAACCTTCTTGACATTGCCGTCAACAAGCACATACCTTTGCAAGAGACATTTAGTCTTGCAAAAATATAAAATAACTTTGCTTTGTTCAATACATGGAAGGAAAAGAATAAAACTAAGGAAAATAACGAAACAGATGCATTTGTAAGTTGGTCAAATTTTCTTTTGGAAAAAGGATAAAGGGTGACAATTAAGGTTTGACAGGGTGACATAAAGAAGGCGGATCAACATAGCCGCCTAGGTATGAGGATCTGACCCATTCTGATACCATGTTAGACATTGAATAAACCCGTAGGTAAATCTTTATTAATAATTCACTATTTATAGATTACAGATACATTATAACCCTAACCCTATTGAACCCTAAGCCCACAGACCGAACTTGGGCTGACTAACACATCCCCAAATTTGCCCAAACATACACTATGAAACTACTTCACAATCACGGAAATTAAACACAACATAAACTCAATAAACTCAGTAGGAATCATATTAAAAGAGTAATAGGATCATACCAAAGTTACAAAATCGTAATGTGTTTTACACTAGTTTTCACAATCGAAAACTAGATCATAAACCCAATTAACCACTTCCAACTCCTTAGCACTCTGTCACAACACTTAAGAACTCGAAAACAATTACTAAATTCGTCCAAATGGTGATGTTTATAGAAGAACTAGGATGAACTTGATGTTAGTTCATCCTACCACTTTAAAGCTTCTTTCTATGGATTGTTGTTCTTCTCCAAGAACTATAGTATGTTAATACATCAGCTTTTAGAAAGTTAATATTATTGAAGAACCGTAAAAGGGGTGAATACGGTTTTCTTGACTTCTTTGAAGTTTTACAAAACTTCATGTCTTGAAAAAGTCAAGTGGTGTAAGGATCTACTTAGCAAAGAGACAACAAGTAGATAGAGGTAAAGAGAGAGATAGACACCATGATATATGATGGTTCGGGAAGGAGGTTTTGTCCTTCCGTATGTCCAGTTGCGAATCCACGACACCGGTACTATTCCAAGTATAATCCTTATGATGGACTACAAACCGCATTACAATTTAACTTTATTGACTTTCAACAAAGATCGGTGCTCACATAGAAGAGTTACTACCTATGACATTCCGCCCTCAGAATCCATCTCTAAGAACCCATGATTTGACTTAACCTATTAACTTTAAAGCCTTCCCCTTGAAAGCTTATAAAACCCCAACTAGATCCCTAATGATCTAGGCTTGATCCCACGAATACAAGACTTTCCTTACAACTTGTTTGAATGAATTATATATTGTTGAACCAAGTCCTAACCTAACTTAAAGACACAATTATATTAGAAAGGGTGTAAGAAATAAGACCCTCGACTACTAACACACAAGTGTGGATTAAGTACTTGTGTGTCTCTCTTGCGAAGATGTGTTTTTCAATCAATAATAGAGTGGGAAGATTAGAACACTTTGATGTTTAGAATTAGAGGATAGGAAAAGAGAAAAGTAAGGAAGAAATAATAGCAAGATGTGAGGAATACAAAGGCCTAGAGGGGGTATTTATATGCCAAAAACCCAAAGTAGGTCAAATGCAATTCGCGTCTGGCGCGCTGGCCGTGTGTCAGCGCGTGCCCAGCGCGCCAAATACCCGAATCCTATTATTTTGGGTTTTTGGCTTTTTAACTACCC
Organism: Tanacetum coccineum; assembly: GCA_026074375.1. Lineage (NCBI taxonomy): Eukaryota > Viridiplantae > Streptophyta > Magnoliopsida > Asterales > Asteraceae > Tanacetum > Tanacetum coccineum. Next base: position 15,887 of record BQNB010075438.1, read on the forward strand.
GCACTTGTTAAACCCCCAATTATACTTTACGCTTTGACCTTTCCACTTTTCTTACTCAAGGTCAACAAACTCAAATAGCCATTTGATAAAAACATTTGTGAAGTAATTTAGAAGAAGATTTAAATATGTTTGTTCAATGTAAAAGAGATAGAGAAGAAGTATTGGACAAAGATTATATTTGAGTATTCCTTACATGTAATTGGTTTAGTTGGAAACTAACTATGGTATTAGTAATGAGTTGGCATAGTTAGGATAGAAAGGAATATGCCAAAAGAATAAAGAATATGCCAAAGAAATATTCCTTGGCTTGGATAGGAAGTGTGGATGTTGGAGGGATGATTTGAATTTCAAATTCAAACAATAGACATGTAGGATAAAGATGAGATATAGTGAGTTGGCATGAGTTGTCATGATGGGATGTTTATAAGCCTTAGGATTTAAATTCAAAATTTGAATTTGAATGTTAAGAATAAGGATGATGTGAGTTGGATATGAGTTGTAATGAGTTTGATAGGATGTGATGTTGATGTGATAGGGGATCCTTTTGATCTTGTTTGAAATAGAGGGTAGAGATGAGATGGTGAAGGGTATGTTGGATAGGCGAGATGTCAAGATCAATGCCAGAAAGAGAAGTGTGTTTGTTATGTGAGTAAGAAGTGTATGTTTATGAAAGGAAGTGTGTTTGTTTGAGATGGGAGTTCAATTCTATTGTTGAGAAGAGAATGAGGTATATTAGATCGATGAGGTGGCTTGATCAAGAGTGAGGCAGAAGTAGTGTGTATGTGTGTGTGTGTGTATGTGTGTGTGTGTGTGTATGTGTGTGTATGTGTATGTGTGTGTATGTGTGTGTGTGTGTGTGTGTGTGTAATTTGAATGTTGGGGAGAAGGTGAATAGTAAATGGTAGAGAATGTTTAGAAAAGATATAGAATATCATTCGTTGGAATATGGGGGACATAAGGTACAACAAGTACAAGAAATGTACATTCTATAAGGGAATATTAGTTGTCATGTCTAGGATAAATTTAAGGTTTCTTTGGTGAAATTTTATGTGAATGAGGGTGTTTATGTTTGAAGGAATTTTAGGAAGATAAGTAAGAATGTAATGATGTTTAGGTTGAAATCAAAGGATTGATGTGGCTTAGTAATCACATTGTTAATAAGAGAGAAAAGAGTGGACATATGTGATTATGGGATTATTTAGGAAATGTTAGAAATAAAGAAATGGATTACTTTAATGTACTTATAAAGTATAGGGACTAGATGTGTTAAGTTTGGAAAGATTAGTAACCAAGATGGCTATAAATAGGAAATGTATTTATGCCATGGTTAGTTGTATCAATATCAATTAATCAAAAGGCAAGTTATGTAATTTCTCTCTCTAAACACACACACACTAATACACCTTGATTCACACACACTATATCCATCAATCAAGATCTTATATGTTTAATATGTAATATCAAGAGCCAATGATTACGGATTAGTGTTTACTTTTAGTGTTTGATTATGTTTGTAAGATTGAGATTTTGCATATTAGTGCTTATCAGCTTATTTTGATTTCTTTTTGAGCATATTCTGTTTAGTTTTGTGCTAATTCATATTGTTGATCTGCTTATTCTGTTTGATTGTGTTTCTGCTTGAATTTATGTGTTAATCTATTCTATATGCTTTTATTGACCGTTGATTTTGCTTATTCAGACGTGTTTTGCTTATTCTGTGTGTTTGTTCTGATATTTGAGTGCATATATGCTCAAAATTGCTAATTTTGTTCTTATCAGCTTAAGTTCGGCTTATTCAGAGTGATTACATGCTTATTCAGTTTGAATTTGTTCATATTAGCTTAATCTAGTTTTTGAAAATTTCAGATCTATCTGTTTTCATATCTGTTATTTCGATGCTTATTTGTGTAGGTCTAAACTGCTTATTTCCGTGCCTATATCGGTGCTTTTCTGTTTAGATCTAATCATTTCAGTGCTTATTCTGCTTGAGATCTGCTTATTTGGCATAAAAACGGTTATTTTTAGATCTAATAGATCTGTAACTGAATTTGAAAAATTGGACTCTATTTTGGTCAAAAATGCGTTTTTGGGGAAAATGCGTGTTTCTGTTCACGCGCATGTATTTTACGCGTTTTGGTCAAAATCTGGTCAAAACACGTTTTGTTCTGGAAACAAATTGTATTACCGATTTATGCAAATTGTATTAACCGATTTATGCAAATTGTATTCACCGATTTATGCCATGTGTATTAACCGATGTATGCAAGTTGTATTAACCGATTTATGCAAAGTGTATTAACCGATTTATGCAAAATGTATTGGCCGATTTATACCAAATACAAAGCCGAAATATACCTCGTGTATTAGCCGAAATATACCTCCTCTATTAGACGAAATATACCTCATGTATTAGCCGAAATATACGAGGTTTAACCCAAATCTTAAAACAGAAAAGAACAAGAAGCGATACGCAAGAGTTCAACATCACAAATCTATTTAAATAGAACTCATGCACATCTAGATCTAGACTCATCAAGGACCCTCACCATCACTCATCAACTCTTATCTAATCTAATCAAGAAAACAAAAAATCGAAAAAGATAAACAAAAGATCCCAGATTTCCTTATTGGTTCGTGCTTTGTAAAAGAATAATAGACCTTTAAAGATCATAAACACGATAAGAACAATCATCATAGATCGATATTGAAGCACAACACTTCATTTAATTACGAACACATAAAGAAAGACAAGAACAAGATTGTTGAAATCTCACTTTGTTTCGGTTAAACGCAAAACACAAGCAATAAAAACAAGTGAGTAAAAACCTACCCGTGTCTTCTATCAAGATCTTGAGGTCGTGTTTATTAAAAGGGGGTTTCGAACTGTGTGCTTTCGTTTACCACCGAAAGACCAGATTTTTTTTGTTATGATTTTTGTTCTTTGTGTATGAGATTAGATTGTTAATTAAGACTAACAGTTTGGGAGATAATATTGGTGTTGTGACTGAATAGAAAAAGAGAGGCGTTTGATTTTAGTTAGGGATGAGTTTGGAAGATAATGTTTGAGTGTCTACAAAATAAGAGAGGCGTGTATGTTTGAGGTAGGGCAAAATAACTTGTGTCTTATATATATCTAGTGTCTTTTTAGGGTTACGTCAAGGGTTGAGTGGGCCTAACTTTAATATTGTCTTACCGACTTTGGGTTGGTGTTTGTTTCATTTTTAAGTTGGGTCGTGTGAAAAAATTCATTAGCATAATTCGTATAGAGTGAGTTGGAATTTTTTTTAATACACTAAATTTCAGCTGAATTTTGGTATCGTTAATTGAGCGACATCGTTTATGAGTTACGGTTTCGATTATGGTTCAATGATTTGAATTTGATTATTTTTACGGGGTCTTATAAACAAGTTGGGTGAGTTAGAGTCAATTAATCGAGTGTAATCGGATCCGTTCATCATGTATATGAGTAGTTGGGATAGTTGAGTCTCGAATGGTATAAAGCAAAGTGTGAAAAACTCGAGAAAGAAAACGAAAAATACATCATCACTTTTTCTTCGCTTTATGATAATGGCAAACAATATACTAAAAAGATTAAAGAACAAGAGGATTTAATTGACACGGTGAATGGTCAATTAATTGAGCTGAAAACACTGTTAAAATTAAACAAACAAAAAATTTAGAGCTATAAAAGAGTGTCTACGTAAAACATATTCTGAAAATGAACATTTAAAGTCAAAAGTTGTTGATTTTATAACATTTCAAAATCTTCAAGTGCAAGCTACGGAACTTAAGAGTGTGAATGAAAGTTTGAATTTAACGTTTGAAGAGCTATCTAAGGCACATGCACTTACAGAAGCAACTTTGAGAGAAAGAGATTAAATGATTTCTGCTTAATGTAAGAAAATACGATTGTTAGAAGAACAATCTGATCCATTTTATGAGGTACAATCTGAGTTTAAGTCAGAAATAGTTCATGACACACAAGATAACTCATAAAATGATTTGATTTTAAGTTTGAAAACACAATTAAAAGAAACTGATGAATTGGTTGTGCATTTTTCAGATGATAAATGTTGTGTTTTAAAAGAAATTGAGAGCTTAAAGGTGGAAATAAAAAGTTTGCAAACTGAAAACAAAGTTCTAAAATCAAGAAAATCAGAGTTGTTAGAAATGATTGATCAAATGAAATCTCAAGTTTCAGAACTTTTAGAAAAACTTCACATTTCAAATCAAGATGTGAAACAACAAATCGTTATTTTTGAAGAAGATAAACGAATGTTTTTGGCTAAAAATGAATTTCTTGAAAAAGCGTCTTCTTCGGTGCAAAAAGATTATAATGATTTGTTGGCTTCCAATAATATTTTAAAACAAAGACTTGAAACAAAGTTTAGGTTTTTAAATCATGATAATTCTCTTGAGAAAATGTTTGAAATGGTCGAGCAAGAATATGAATCAACCGTTTTAAAAATTTCCAGTACAAGTTCAACGTTAGAGACTAAGAATTTAGAACTTGTAAAGAAAATGGGGGATAAAATGAAATATTTTGGTGAAGAGAAAAAGTCGTATGAGACTAAGATAACAAAGTTAGAAAATGTTTTAGCACAACGAGTTAAAGATTTTGAGGATGTCAAAACAGAGCTTTCAAAAAGAACTGATAAATTTGAGACATATTTTGCAAATCTTGAAAAAGAAAATGCTTTATTAAAATCGCAGTTGGCATTTCAAAATTACACTTCGTTGCAAAAGGAAAACAATGATTTGAGAACATCATATAATGTGTTGAAAGAAAAACATGAAACTTCTTGTGAAAAACTTAAAAGAGAGAACAATGATTTAAAAATGCATTACAAAATATTGTTTGATCCCATAAAACAAAAAAAAGGTTAATTCTCAAGTTTCCACAAAATCAATTCCAAAAGTGAATGTTTCAAAAAAGATTTACACGCGTAAATCATCAAAACCGATTTCAAAAAAGGTTTCTCAATATACTACTTATTCTTTGCAAAAAGATAGGAAGTATTTTATGAAACAACATTCATTCGAAACATTTGCTTCTCAAAATCATGTGAAAAATAAAAGTTCAAAACAATCATGGAAAAGAAAAGAAAACATTTCCAAACCGTTCAAGTATTCAAGAAGGGAAATGTTTTCAATGCGTAAAATAGATGATTTGGTTTTGAAAAAGGTGAAAGATCTAAGGTTTCCATTCATTTCAAAAAGAATTTTTCAACATGAAACACCGAGTTTCAACAATAAATAGAAATCTTCTTCTTCAAAGGTTAAAACATCAAATGAACACGGGGTTTCAAAACGGTGTTCACACATTTGAAAAGTTTTAAAACTCCTAATGAAACAACAAGGTTTTAAGTCAAAATAGACAAATGAGAAGAGTTTTAAATCTCCGTTGATTCCAAGAAAGTTATTTCAAAATAAAACACCGGGTTTCAATTCTCATTGGAATTCAACTTCTATGTATCAAATTGACGCAACTTACATATGGTTTTCTAAATATGGTAAACTCGTTAACAATGTGTTTAAGTGGGTACCAAAAGTTGTTGTTTGATTTGCTAGAAAACTCAGAAACAAAAACAAAAAAACAAAAAATTTCTTTTATATAAAATTCGGAAAAATACAAAAAAAAAACTCTATATAATTTTTTTTTAAATAAAAAATAAAAAAATACAAAGATATTTTCTCTTATAAAAATTTTAGAAAATACGAAAAGATTTTTCTTTTCAAATTTTTTTTAGAAAAGACAAAAAGATTTTATTTTTATTCAAAATTTTATAGAAAATACAAAAATATTTTTTGTTTCAATAATAGCTTTCATACATATTCAGTATGAAACCCGGACTTCAAATAATAGCTTTCATACATATTTAGTATGAAACCCGCGCTTAATATAATGGCTTTCGTATAATTCAGACAAAAAGATTTTATTTTTATTCAAAATTTTATAGAAAATACAAAAATATTTTTTGTTTCAACTACTAATTAGCTCGTTGAGTAAGAGGGTTGCAAACCCATCAACATCGGATCACGTATCCTTGTTAAACACCTTTCTCTCAAGACGTTGGAGTAAGTCTACGCGCGTCTCACGACAGGCGCGCAGTAACGCACACCGTGCATGTTTAACAACTTTGGAGTTAAAATAATTGACTTCTAGATATGGTATTGCGGTACGCCGCATGTAATTGTAATGTCAACCCATACACGCGCACACAAGATATATCTTGTATTCGCATAAATACTAAGACGTATGACATATTCGCGCATGACGGATAACATATCCGCGCACGACGGATGGCATATCCGCGCAAGACGGATGACATATCCGCGCACGACGGATGGCATATCCGCGCAAGACGGATGACATATCCGCGCAAGACGGACAACACGTCCGCGCAAGACGGATTAAATGTCCGCGCAAGACGGACGAAACGTCCGCACTCTTAAAGACGGACGAAAACGTCCACCCTTTTAAAGACGGACGACGCGTCCACGCAAGACGGACAACACGTCCGCGCAAGACGGATGAAATATCCGCGCAATATATGGAGATCATCTCCCGCTTTACTGAAATCTTATCTTCCTTCTTAAGAGGTGAACGAAGAATGGTACCTGGCCAATGCTAGTGTTACCCCGACTATAGAAAAATTGTTCTTCTTACGGGGTCCTTACCGTTCTGACACGGGAAACCAAGCATATGAGCTCCATCACCAAACATATGTATATGGGTACGGCCCATTGTATGCACAATTAGCACGGTCTAAAGAACTTGAGTCTAGAAATATTCCCCGCGCACGACAAGTGCTGCACGCAGTCAACATACTAGACTGGGGGACATGTAACCGTATAGTATAGCCCGATCTATTTATACGATTATGAGTTTACTTGCTGAAGACGTATAACATAAGTCTAGCATAACATGGTCAAGAACCATATCATACTAGACTGGGGGACATGTTGACCCATAGTATGTCCCGACCCATTTCTACGAATATGGGCCAATCCATTTACTATCGCTACTGGGCCAGCGGGTCGTGGTCACGGACCACGTCTGGCCGCGGGTCGCTAGAACATAGCGCCAACATGCGCTGTCGTTGACCAAAGAGTCATACTTTGACTCTACTTATGACCATTTAATGAGATAATTAATATGACTGTTACTTATCCCATAATTAATATGACCGTTACTTATGAGGTAATTAATGTATATCGGTTATATTAATTATGGACACGAAAGGTCTTAGGGTTTTACCCCTATATAAGGAGACCCTCGTCTTCCATTCACAGAGAGGTTCTACGCTCTAAGAACCCTAAACACTCTCCATACCAATAATCACCGATTATAACCATAAACCGATTACTTACTCTCACGCCGGAGTCTAATCGTGGGAGACAATCCCACGGTATGCCTAACGGTGTTTTCTCTCTTAGCGTGCAAGTCTCACAATCAAGACTCAATTGATACAGGAACCGGAGCCTAGCAGATCCGTATTACACCTAATTCGGATCTAATCAAGGATCGTCCAACTTTTGTATCAACACGAACTTCATTTGATGGCTTGTGTACATCTCAGTGCACAACCCGTGCTTTGTAAAAAAGAAAATGTACGCGTCAGTGCATTTATCTTTGAAAAAGAAAAGAATTCTTCTTTGACTTGAGTCATTGATACATATTTTTCAAAATCTTTATGTAGTACTTAAAAGATTAAATCAAATTATCTAAAAAGTCAAGGATCTCAAGTTGATGAGTTACAATCGAATAGAATTTTAAAATGTGGTACTTTCAAGATAAAATCAATTTTAAAAGGTCTTCAAATCGATGTACTCTTTCTGAAAATGCTTAAAAGTTTTATGTGTCTAAAGAAATAAAAGGACTCAGAAGTGCAAAGAGGATCTTCCTCATAAAGGTTTTATCGAAGATATGGTATTTTTTTCTTTCTCGGGGGGGGGGGGGGAGTATCCATGAATATTGTGATGAAAAAGTTTTTCAAAAGATAGAGAAATGGTAAATTATTTACATTTCATCTTAACATATCTAAATTTTTACGTTTTTAGCTTCGTGTTAAAAATGTTCCTCGGCATATGTTACGGGGGAGTGTCTTTAAAACGATTGAAACCTTTCAAAGATCAAAATTTTCTTCTTCATACGTTGTTAGTGAGAATGATGAAAAACAGAAAGAGATATTTGTGAGAGAAAAATAGAAAGAGAGAATTAAGAAATCGTATACTTAAAAAAATAAAAGTATATGTCATGTGTTTCAAAAGCAAGAACAACACATGAAAAGAAAAAGAGAAAAGTATGCAAGAAAAGAAATGCCACCGCATACGAAAACAGACAGAGTGATTGTTCTAAATTATCTTTATATGATTAAAATATCATGATATGATGTCAGCTTTTCATCATGGTTTTCACGGACATTCTTTCTAAAGGAATTATCTTGGCGTATGTTGATTGAGTTGCACGGTGTGAATTAGTTACTCTCAAAATACTCCTATGATCTTCCATAACCGGAATTGATCTACCTCGGAGTCTTCCTTCAAATTTAGGAAAGTTAGGTCTAGGTGATGGAGTTTGAGGTGCAAATCAACATGTTTCGAATGCCAAAAGGACTTAAGAGATAAAGCTTTGAATGTAAAAGATTGAACGACAAATGATAAAGATGTCAAAAGTGAGAAGAATATGATAAAGAAGAATTAAATGATAAGCAAAGAAAAAGCTTGGAGTTGACAAGTGAGAGGCTTATAAGAAAAGTCGAAGGGTGTTTCTCCTACACTAGAATAGAAACCGGGTCAACTCATATGCTACCAGATTTCATTCGTTGATTTCTGGTATTGAAATAGACATCATGGACCCAGTGATGCAAATGCACAACCCTTCCTAGCCACTCAAATACTTCTCAAAAAGTATTTGTTTCATTCTCACGGAGATTTAACACATAATCTATCGACTTCTCATTCCGAGAATGTTGGTATTGAACAAAGGGCATTCTGCTCCAGTCCTTGCTTACTAAAAGTGCACAAGAGGCTAGAGCCAAAATGATATTCAATGAAAATATCTTTAGGACATAAAAGTATGTTTGTATTAAACATCAAATAATACAAAAGGTATATAATTATATGTCTTCGTGACATTGCATGTCTTTGTGACATTGCCAAAACATTCTGGAGTGATACTATAAATAGTATTCACAATGACTGAATGGAAATCCTACCAGTGCTAACATCATGCCAATGCTGACAATGATTGTTTAATGATTCAAATACGTGTTAACTAGCAATCTATGTGATCTAGTGGTTATGTGTTTCTCAGGGTAACCCAACACTAAGTTACAAGATCAATACTTATTTAAAGTTTATGGTCATATTTCTACATCCTTGTCACCGAGATATTGATTTGGTCATATTTTTTAATTATTTCATCGAGAACTTTTTAAGCATGATCTTGTGATACATGGACTTCATGGTTAATGTGCAACATGGTTCTTACTCTGATACTTCTCCATGCATCTTCTACAACATATAACAACAACATTTCTACCTTTCACAAGCAAGACATCTTCATCGATTCTTATAATGACAAAAGTTTCTTTCACCCTTCACGGGAGTGATAGCAATCAAGTTTGTTAGTTTGAGGGAGCTTATGGGTTATTTTAGGGGAGTAAGTTTGTTTATAAAGGGGGGCATGTTTGATTCTTAGAGAGAAAAGAAATGATTTCAATTTCAACTTCAAGGGCTTCAAAGGATATTCTTCACCTGAAGCTTATTTTGGAAGCTTATATGATCATGAGGGGGAGAAAATATAAGCTTAGTATTGGCCAACTATGAGAGAGGTAAAGATATAAGTATATTTGAGGATAAAATGTAAGGTCAATTCAAGTATATGAAAGGGGAGAAGATATAAGCAAGAATATATGGGATAAATCAAAAAGAAATTGAACCAAAGAAATTATTGTGGTTCAAGTAGTTTGATTAAGAAGATAATATTTGTATTCATGATTGAGGTTACTTCATCAAGTGTTTTAAATAAGTTGTAGTGTTTCATTAACTTCAAAGATCGATCAAGATAGTCGGTTCAACATTTGCATGGAATTACTTCTCAAGAATATTGATAGTATTCAAACAATCAAAGTTTATTACTTCCAAGAGATGGATATGTGATTGAGGGGGGGGGAGCTAAAAAGAGTATGAAGATTCAAGGATAAAGACAAGTGTTCAAGTCTTCTACAAAGCAATGCTCAATCTATATCATCATGTTTAAGATCTTTCATTAGCAACATTATGTGATTGAAATCTACATTCAAGAATAAAGATTTCATACAAGCGTTTAAAGAATCAAGTTGCAAAAGAAGATCAAGTTAGCTTTTAAGAATACTGATTTTGAGTTCTAGAGAAGAGTTGATACCTTTAGAGATAACAAAACCTATCCTATCATATAGGGAGAGAAAATTATATCGGGAGATATATGCTACAAGGTCATCCTCGGCTTTCATAAAGAATTCTCAGCGTTTTCGAGCTTCAAAGGAAAAGAAAATGATGAACTACTTTAGAATAAAGTGTTCAAGCATAAGGAAGAAGTCGTCATCAAAAACACAAGAAGGATAGTTTCAAAGTAGATCATTTAGGGGGATAATGTTAGAAATAAAGAAATGAACTACTTTAATGTACTTATAAAGTACAGGGACTAGATGTGTTGAGTTAGGAAAGATTAGTAACCAAGATGGCTATAAATAGAGAATGTATTTATGTCATGGTTAGTTATATCAATATCAATTAATCAACAGACAAGTTAGGTAATTTCTCTCTCTAAACACACACACTAATACACCTTGATTCACACATACTATATCCATCAATCAAGATCTTATATGTTTAATAGAATGTGTTTGGAGTGTGTTTGGAAGAATGAAATCAGTCAATGGGTAAGAAGGGTAAACAAGTGATTAGATAGAATGGATTTTAGAAGTGTATAGAAGAAGTGAGGACTTGTACATATGAGGAATACATGTGAGTTTGTAAAAACATTTATAAGTAAGAAAGTGAGAAAAGTCAAAGTATGATTAACTTCCAAATACCACAAAATCAATTAGTCATTTATACTTTAATCCATGATAATCAATAATAGATTTGATCACTAATCATCTTGATGCAAACAATCAAAGTGATTTGCATCGTAAGTAAATCATATCCCATAACAAGAAAGGATGCATTTACGCAAAGCTGCATTTGACTTAGTTTGACCAAAACAAGAGTAATGCCTGTTATATGATCAAGATCCTCATAGATCCGGATTAAGGTCAAATGAATACTTTCGCTTGTTGGTATGTTGGAAGTATGATCATAATAGGTTTAGAAAGATGTTTCGGCCTTGGCTAAAGCTAAGGGCATTTGATAAATGATTTGAGTTGGCGTTTTATGTGAAAAACGGAGGATTTGTTTTTGCTCCTTTTTAGGTCTAAGGCAAAAGTTCAACATAGACCTCATTTTTTGCATAAATCCGGTGAACTCATCCCACCCTTTCATTTACATCTCATCCTACGGATGAGATTAATCACGAATTAAATAATTAATAGATTTTATTTATATGATTTTAATACAATGAGGGTCATGGTCATTTCCCACACTCTCATTACTCACACCTAGTCTTGTAACACTTACATACACAGATCTGTAACACACACACACTCTCTTAATAATTCAATAAACCCTAATTGATAAAATTGATGAATTAAAAACTTAAATCTTGCGATTCACGTCAAACCAAGGGCGAATTTGTCTTCTATTTAGCATGATTCATCACAAACATGATCAAATCGCTCACGAGAATCTCGTTGTTTGGTGATTTTTATTCAATTTGATGTTTTTGTTCGTATTAGGGTTATTGAAGTAGTTAATTAGATTTGTAGTGATATTTAATGCTTACATAGTGTATTTTGTATATTTTAGGGCTCATATTGATTTAGTTGCATATTATTGGTTTTTTTCATCTTTTAGTTTTGATGTTCATAAGTATTAGGACTAGTTATTGTGTTGTTAAAATTTTAGATAAAGAACAAAACAAAATAAGCATGTGATTTTTTATGATTGTTGATGCATACCATGTGTTTGATGAAATGCATCTGTGATAATCACACGTGATTTTGTAAGTTTTTATTATGAATATTACATATTGAGTGTGACTTTTTATTTGTGATTGTGAAACTTGTAATATAATTAGTAGAATAGTTGTGTTTTTGTTGTTTTTAATTAGATAATCAACTGAAAGTTTGTAGATTATGTGTAGAAGCAGTAGTTGTGTTTTGTGAGTTTTTTGTTGTTTTAGTTGATTTTAGTTTTGATGAAGAATCACATGTGATTTTGATTTTATTCATGTTGTGTAAATATTGTGTATGTAGTATATATGACTGTCTATTGAAGTATTTTTGATGAAAAATGGCATGTGAGAGTATTGTTGATTTACATAGTAGTATTCATTTTGATATTTTTTGTTAAGTAGTTTTGATGTTGATAGTTAGTAGTTTTATGAAGTAGTTGTGATGTTGTAGTTAAAAGTAGTTAAAGTAGATGAAGTAGTTTTGTTGTTGATAAATTAGATAAACTAGATAAAGTAGTGTTAATAAAGGATCACATGTGATTTTTGTTGATTTGTTAAAAGAACTTGTAGGCATTCATGACATGTTCCATGTGTCAAACCTGAAGAAATGCCTAGCCGACATAAACCTGCACGTACCGCTAGTAGAAATCAAGATCGATGACAAACTATGTTTTGTTGAAGAGCCTATTGAAATGATGGACCGTAAGGTCAACAAGCTCAAACAAAGTTGGATTCCTATTATAAAATTTCGTTGGAACTCCTGACGAGGACCAAAATTTACCTGGGAATGAGAAGACGAGATGAAGCACAAATATCCGCAACTATTCGCGAGCGCTACGGCTTAGGACGAGCAACTAAAATGTCGGGATGAAATTCCCTTTAACGGGGGAAAACTATGACATCCGTTAATTTTAAGGTTAGTAACCGAAAGAAAACGTATGATAATTGACTCTTTTGGTTATTTGTGGAGTCACTTTTAAGTAGTCATACTATTTTAGCATTTAAAGCTTGTTTTACTAGGAACCCTAGTTATACGGACACACCTTTTACCTAACGATCCTAGTTAATGGTCCTAACGACCAACGATATGCTCAAATAACATTATAACAATGCCAAAACACACGGGAAAACATAATTTAACAAAATCATAAACTATCTCAAAAGTTACATTTTTACGACACTTTACGTATTTACCGATTGGACACAATTTATACAAAGTTAACTAGTACCATTTTAATGGTACATACAATATCAAATGAATAACAAATAAATAAGCAAAAATCCTCCCCATTAGTCCCAAAAAACATCACCAACACCACCCCCCATAAACCAATAGAATTTCATGCAATATCAAAACCATCAGCCCATTGTCCCTATAAAAGCTTAAATACCACTAGTTGTTATTATTTTTGATCTAACAAAGAAATTTTCCTCCACCTTGGTCCTTCCACCTGCTGCCGTGACCCAATCCCCCTTATAACATCATCATCTTCAACTTTTAAGAGCAATAACAAAGGTAAAAATCATGGTAGAAGATGACCAGTATGTCTCTTGTACCAAAACTCTTCAAAAAATGAGGTTTTCTTGACTTTTCTTGCATATTTTTTCATACCTTTGTAAAACCTTTGTGGGTAAATTATTTTCTTGATAGAACACTCTTAAATGAGTGATGATAATGTACAAAAACTTTGGTTGATTGGTATGTGTGTAATTACACATACCTTTTACCTAATAAATCGACCCTAAACGACCAAAAACGCACATAAAATGCCATAAATATGCTTGTTTTTATGTTTGTACTGTGTAGGTACCGGATATTCACTAAAGGACAAAAATAAAGCCAAACCGGACAAAACCGAGAGCGGAATTGGAAAGAGCGCGAAAAACCGAAGCCAAAGGTACAAAATGATTGAAAACCGAGCACGAGAACGGAAAGAGCATGAAGCAAAAGTCAACGGTTAAAGCCGAAGCCAAAATCGAAGAAACACTTAATGGGCCCACCCGTACCC
>BQNB010075439.1:0-31464 GCA_026074375.1 Tanacetum coccineum
TATTCTTTTGTGCATTACCCAATCATCATCTATAAAGTGTGCGGTTAAAACCATAAAGTTCATTCTTTTACAACTAGAAGTCTACGTATCGGTGGTTAAATAGAACGTAGTGGAATCATTGCTTAAGAAATTGAATAGGCTCTTCCTCTCTTCTAGATAAAACTTAGAAATATCCCTAGCAATCTTAAAACGGGAGGGCATATTAAATCTAGGTTGCATGTCCAAGGAGAACTTAATGAACGCCGGGTGTTCTACAAACTTAAAAGGAAGCTCGGCAAGAACAATTAACTTAATCAACGACTCTTTAATCACTTTTTCATCATACTTCCACGTTTCTAAAGTCCCACTATTAGTGCCACCCTCATCATTCTCACTAATCTTTTTCTTAAATGCTAGCTTTTTTTGTTTCTTAATTTTCTCAACATCGGGGTTAGCATCATAATTAGGGTAATGATTGTTCAAGTGTCGCGTACCATGTCTATGGGAGTCGGCTTTGAAAACTGTTGGACACCATTTACAGTATGCCATCTTAGTAATTACCCCATCTTCATCTTTTCAAACTTTTGATCAAAGTATTTCCAACATTCGGCTTTCGGTTTCCTTGGATTTGATGGGGATTTTCTTTTGCGTTTCTTATCTTTATTGCCAATAGTCTCCACGTCTATGGTCTCATCCTACACAAATTAACAAAGAAAATTAAGTAAATTTTCACAACCCTAAATCCCTAATTTCACAGCCCTAAAGCATAATTAAAATTCGAATTATAAAAAAAATTAAGTAAAAAACTTACTTCAATTGTAATGTTTTGTTGAGATGAGAAGGATTCATATGTAGGCATTGAAGATGAGATTGATTCATATGGGGTGTTTTGTTGAGGGTTTTGTTGATCCATTGATGATTGATCAAAGGTTTCACTGTTTTGTGTTTGGCGTGTGTGTGTTTCACAGTGAAATTTCCCTGTTTTGTGTTTAACATATGATGGCTGGAAAAAAGTATGTATTATCAATACTTAGTCGGTATGTCAGGCTATGTTGGGTTTAATTCAGTTTTGTGTACCGACCGACCCGATACCAAAATTGACCACTTTTTCCATCCGACAACCCACCCGATTTACTCGGTATCGGGATCGGTTTGGTCGGTTAATTCGGTTCGGTCGGGCTAAATCGGTTTCGGTCAGTTTTGCTCAGCCCTAATTAGGTCCACTTCCTACAATATTAGGTGTATCCTCACTAAGCTTGACATGCAGGTTCTCTTCAACTATCCTAGTTCTACTGTTGAATACTCTGAATGCTTTACTATTGGTAGAGTATCCTACAAAGAACCATTCATCATCCTTTCCATTAAACTTACCTAGGTGATCTATGGTATTAAGGATTTTAACAGGACACCCAAATGGTCTCATGAAGCTTAATGCAGGTTTTCTACCTAGAAAAAGTTCATAAGGGGTCTTGTTGTGAGGCTTAATTACTAATACCCTATTTTATACATAACAAGCAGTATTAGCTGCTTCAACCTAAAAGGTAGTAGGTAATTTTGAATCAGCTGGCATAGTCCTAACAGCCTCTATTAGTGTTCTATTTTTCCTTTCTGCTACTCAATTTTGTTGTGGAGTCCTAGCAACACTAAATTCCCTCTTAATACCCTTCATTTCACAAAACTAATTCATGACCTTATTCTTGAATTCAGTCCCATTGTCACATCTAATTACTTTCACCTTAAGGTCTATAAGATTTTCTATGCCAGTTATGAATGTTTTAAGGATTTCACTAGTTTCATTCTTAGTGGCTAAAAAGAAAACCCAACTAAACCTACTATAGTCATCTGTGACAACTAGGCAGTACATCTTTTTCATTAGACTCTTTACAAATGTTGGCCCAAACAAATCCATATGCAACATTTAATGGTTGGCTAATTAAGCTTACAGTCTTGGTCTTTGATTCGTCTGATAGTATATATATAAAATAACTCAAATGCAAATTCTAACCGAATGCCCTTAACCAAGGGAAAAGGTCAAAAGCTACACAAAGAGATTAAATATATAAGAATCAATGATATGATAAAAAGATTCCGGAAGAGATATTCCCGGGTCGTATGTCCCAACGAGGCTGCAATTGAAATTTATCCTGGTTCGATGAGAAATTGAATGATGGAAACACTGATATAATTATAACTAAAATTAATTAAATAAAACTTAATTTAATCTACGGGAAAACAAGCAAAGGAAATGGGGATCTTAAAAACTACGGGAAACAAAATTAGTTATAGGGAAATCCTAAAATTAAATTTATACTAAAATACGGGGAACAGAATCAGGTATCGGGAACCCTAAATACTAAAAATTAAGAAAATAAATGCTAAATTAAATTAAAAATCAAAATTAAATTCTAATTAACTTAACTTGAAAAATAAAGAAAACTAGAACTAAAACGGAGGTCGTTTGAATGTAAAACGAAAAGAAACGGTAAAACGCACCCGGTAAAACGGGTCTAAAACTGAAATTTAAGAAAAATTAAGCCTACACTAAATTTTATATTTTTCCTAGACACTAAATGACAAAAGAAAATTTTATAAAAAAGAAAAATATTTTTTTATTAATTTTTGGATTTTTTATGAATTTTTAAAGATTAAAAACTAATTAAAACTAAGAAAATAGAAAAAGACAAAAAATAAAAGTTATAAAAATTCTGAAAAAATAAAATAAAATAAAGAAAAAGTTAACAATTCTAAAAATATAAAAATGCCCAAATTTTACTGATTTTATAAAAAGTAATTAAACTAATTAAATTTTAACCTAAATTAATTAATTAAATTAAATAAACTAACTAAAGCTAACTGTTGTTAAAACAAAAGGACTAACAGTGAAAAGGACACAAGGACAAACGGGGTAACAGGCTAACTAACTATAGGGACTAACAAAGGTAACTACAAAAGAGAAAATTACACAAACAGTCCCTGAAAGAGAACCCGATTACAAATCAAGTCCAACTAGCTTATTATCAAAAAGCTAAAGAAGCAAATTTGTTAAGGGGCTTGAGGGGAGCATTTTTCATAAAAGGTGCATAAGCTGAAAGGGTCTAAATAAGCTAGAAAAGTGAGCTTAATGGGGCTGCAGAAGCTAAATAAGCTTATGGCTTATTTTTCTTGGCTTTTTGGGGTTTAAGCTAACTAGATAAGCTACAACTAATAGGGAACAGATAAATAGGCTAGGGGATTCTTAAATAAGCTAAAGTATTCTAGAATAAGCCCTAAAATAAGCTAGAAATGATTTAAGCTATAGTGACAGTTTTAATAAGAAAACAGAAAAATGGGGACTTTAAGGCTAAAATAAGCTAAGCTAAAGGGGGAAATAAGCTATGAGATTTTGGGGAATTAAAGGGCTACTAATAAGCTATAAATAAAAGCTAAAAGATCCTAAGGCTTAAAATCAAATAAGCTAGAAAAAGGGGGCTGAAAATGGTGACTTGGCACCAGGGGAGGGCAATGCAGTGGCCTAGGGGAACAAGGGGGCTTTTTGAGCTTATGCAATAAGCTCTCAAGAGCTTTTTAGCCAAAATAAAGCACAAACAGATAACAAGGGGTGGTCACTGAGCTTATTTTCAAA
The DNA here is from genome assembly GCA_026074375.1 of Tanacetum coccineum. Taxonomy (NCBI): domain Eukaryota; kingdom Viridiplantae; phylum Streptophyta; class Magnoliopsida; order Asterales; family Asteraceae; genus Tanacetum; species Tanacetum coccineum. The sequence goes on from BQNB010075439.1 coordinate 3,602, forward strand.
GTTTGAGAGCTTAGGGCTTAATTAAAGCTTAATAATGCTGCTTTCTAAAAAAAAGGTACAGTACATACTTATTGCTTCATACTTGGTGAATCTTAAAGAGACAGAACAAGGGTTGGGTAAATGGGTAGAAACAACACCAAAGAGCACAAAAACAATGTGCTTAAGCTGCTTATGCAGCTTGAGCATTATGCTCAATTTAGACTTATGAAAATTGACAGAAATTCAAAAAGGACTTATAAACGTTATTTAAACTAAACGTGGTAATTTAAATGGCTTAATTAAACATACACACTCAGTCCTAGTTGGGCTGAGTGAACTTGACCATGCATTTACACCATATGACCATTTTGAGAACTTATCCAAACACCCCTTATTTATATTAAAAAGCTTTTTAACTATTTTTTTGTAAAAGAAGGCAGAGATAAGTGATTTAAAGTGAGGTTTTAATAACTTTTAACCATGTTTAAACAATTTAAACAGAATTTTTAAACAGCTTAAATATATTTAAAATTTCGTCAATGGCCATAAACAAGGAACTATTAGAACCTTTTTTATTAAAACAGAGAAAAATGACAACATAAAGCTTTAAAACAACTGAGTTACACTTAAATGATTAAAAGAAAGACTTGGAATTAAAATTAAGCTAAAAAAAACATAAAAAAAATGGTGTGTGGCACTTCGGCTTGGTCTTGGCTCTTTTATACAAGTCTTCAAAGACTTCTACCTCTTGGGCTGTGCTTGTTGTGAGAGTACAAGGCAGTCCTAAGCAATCCTAACCCTCCATATGCCTTGAACTCCATCTCACCATTAAAGGGGATCGGGTTGTGTGATTGTTGAACTGGAAAGGGGTTATAAGGGTAATGGGGAGGTGGGAAGTGGTAGGGGTGAGCTGGTGGTAGTACTTGGGAGGTGGTTTTGGCTCTAAACCATGGGGAAGGGGTGGTTTGATTTTGGCGGTAAACGGGTTGAGTACCGTTATAGGTGCAGGGTTTAAAAGATATCTTTGGGGAAGAGGCAAAACTGGCCCCTCTTCTTTTCTTCTCTTTTCATTTCATTTGAGCCCTTTTTTAGTTATAAACATGTTTGGAAAGTGACACAATTAGTCCCTCCGTTTTATAACAAAAGAAATAAAGAAAGGGTTTTGGAAATGGCAATAATGGTCCCTGTGGTTTTTAATATGAAAGAAAGTAAAGGAAGTTTAAGCAAATTGCAAAACCAGCCCTTGTGTTTTATTTTTCTATTTTTCTTATAAAACAACTTTTAAAACTTGGCATTTTTGGCCCCTTTTCTTTATTTTTTCATTTTTAATTATAAAACAAGGTTTTTAAAATTTACATTTTTGGTCCTTATGTTTTATAAAAAAGGATTGTGGGCTTTTGTTGGGCTTTTGGGCTTGTATTGGGCTTTTGGGCTTGTATTGGGCCCACTGGGTTTGGGTTTGGGCCCAATAAGGTACAGGTTTGGTTATTGGGCTTTTTCAAGCCCAATAAGGTTATGAAGTGGGTTTTGTGTGTACAATGGCTGAGGTTGGCTGTAACTGGGCTAGGATTGGGCCTTCAAAGTCTTCACAGTCTTTGTCAATTGCACACAAATGGGATGTTTGAATTGATTGAGGGCCCAGTTGGTCTTAACAGTCTTTGTATGTTATACTATTTGGGCTTTCCCGGCCATCAGATGGGGTTAAGATTGCATTCAATAGTATTCTTCAGTTCCGGACTCCGGTTGACTGCTGTTCTTCGTATTGACCTCTGGACTTTGGCATTTTTGGACTTTGCCTTGATTTTGCACAGTACATTTTCCATTCCTGCTCTGTTTTGTCAATTTGGCTGGGTTTTTTGTATTTTTGATGTAATTCCTCTTCTGCTCAAATACAATGACAAAACCAAACATATATTTGGCTGTTTTGTCTGTTTTTTGGTCATTTAAGCTCGTTTTTGAGGTAAAAGATATTGTGTAATTTAAGCACCTTTTCAGTTTATTTACTCAATCACAATGTTGTTGTAAAGGTATGATCTAGTTAGAAATCAGTATTTTTTTTAAAGTCATTCAAAAACTTTCTTTTAACAATATTTGATGTGTAATCTTTTCTAAAGAGTTTTAAAATTTGAGAGATAACATACGAGAAGAACCATGGACGGATCCACATTGGTGCCGAATGTGGCACGGGCTACACCCTATTTTTGGTCATGAAGTGCAATTTTTTTTTTCCAGAAATCATCGTTTCTTGATATGTGCAACCCTCATAAAATTTTTGCTAATTTTGCTCTTTATGGTGAAAAATTAGTTAGTGTAATATTTTTTTATGGTGCACCTTTTATCTAGCTCAAAATATAATTGTAAAGATATAAAAAGCTCACTAAACCAAAATTAATTAGATCTAATCATCTAATAGTAATACTGCACAACACAATTATCATTCATTCGTCTACTTGGTTCCTCTATTCGTCAAAGAAAGAAACTCCGACTTATTTTATGTTGGGATTTAAGAACTTGTTAAACCATTGACTACGAGTACGCAACAGAATGGATCTAGTTTTAGCATATAGATTAACATATAATAAAGTAAATGATTACTTACCTCTTGATCTTGAACTTGAAACAAAATGGTGGTTAAATTACCACCTCTACGGTTGCTCACACAAAGACGTCAATCAAGTATGTCTAGATTGATTGTCTAGATCTACACGAATCGAACACCCTTGTGTAATAACCGATTACCAAATGCACCCTCGTGAGTCTTGAGCTAATCGAACCGAAAAACCTAAAACCCTAATTAACTGAAATTCGGTTAGGGTTATATAACCAAAACCGAAATCCCTAATTGGTTTATAGGTATTATCGAGCTAGTAGAACACCAAACAAACACCGTGTGTGGATCTTGTATCGTCAAGCTAGGCGAGCAAGTGAGAATCGAAAACCCTTAAAGGGTTCTGATCGAATTTGGTTAAGGAGGGAGAAAGAACCAAAAAACCCTTATATGGGAAATTCGGTTGATTTTTAGGGAGAGGGGAGAGCACCAATTTGTTTATGTTTTTAGGGTTCTAGAATGAATAATTATGAGGGCTAGGGGTTGGTGTATATATACTACCCAAACCCTAGTTCTAGATAAACTAGAATTTCCCAAATCCTAATCACATGACAACTCTTCCCCTTATCTCCAAAATTAAACCAAACACCCTTCTAGAAACTTATAGGGGTCGGCCAAACATAAAGAACCCCTAGGGTTCGGGTTTTGTCTAATTTAGTCCCTTGGTTTATAATTCAAATGTTCGTTAAGTTAGTTATTACAAGTAATGCTAACTAACGACTATTTAAATACATTTCGTAAAGTAAAACATACTCTTTGTATTTTAACGTGTGTGCCCCCAATAGGCTCACATATTTTTAATGTATACAATGCGGAACCAACTACCATATTCCAACAGCTCCCACTTGGGAGTTGGAGTAGCAGACTGCATTTATACTGACAATGGAAATGTCTAGCACCACTCGCATTATCTTTAAATTAGAAATACTTGAGATAAAGTTTCAAGAATAATCTCAGCTATTAATGGTTATGTATTTCTTGCTATTATCATCCCTTTGTTCTAGATACCGTTAAACCATGGATATGGATCATAACTCATTCCATATAGTTTAACATTATGTTTCTCGTTATAGAAATAATTCAGATTTACCAAATATAATCAAGAATCATCTTGAATTCCCCTTTGGGCATGGCCATGCAATTATTTGATTAATTCTGGAGAGGGCCCATGGTATCTTTCTGCAAATATCAAGTGGGGGAACAAATTCTTTGTTGACTACAAGTGTTGTGGATTCTGCTTCACATCACTTCCAAGAATAGCCTTTATAATTACCTTATTCAAGATAGCGTTTGACTTATACTTAAAAAGTGATATCCACACATATAAAACTTGTTTGTATCTCAAGTCTAAGGATGACTTATTAAACCATTTTTCAACATCTTACTCATGACATGGATCCAAAAGTAAATGTTCGAACGTTGGGGTATCCAATATGCATCCCTTGTGAATACACATGAGTTTGGCAGGAACAATCCATATATTCAAAGAATATAACCAACACTCTCGTTTTTCTTATGTAATAATATTCCCATATTGTTAACCGACAATTGACATATTTAGAATGATAAATCATTCATGGATTAAACATGCAAATATAGAATAACAGTCATTATATGAATGAAAAACAAACACTAAGAATTTTTTTTATTCATCAGAAATTAAAAACTATCTTACAATTCCAAAATATCCAAATACTAATAAAACACAGATTTACATGAGACTACTAGCTAGAATCAATCCTATATTCTTAGTCAACTCTGAATGCTTAGGATATGGTAAGGCCTTTGTAAAAGGATCAGCTAAGTTGTCATATGTGTGAACTTTTTCTATCTTCACGTCACCATATTCTATAACTTCTCGAAGGTAATAAACTTTGGCACGATAATGTCTAGCACCTTTGGTGATTCCACTTTCTTTAGCTATAACAATGGCTCTAGTATTATCACAATACATTTTTATAGGTTCTTCAATTGTAGGAACAATACCAAGCCTAAAAATGAATTTTCAAATCCATACAGCCTCTTTAGATACGTCATAATCAGCTATATACTCAGCTTCTGTAGGTGAAGTTGCAAAAATACTTTGCTTTGTGCTTTTCCAGTCAACAACACCTCCATTTAAAACGAATACATATCCATTCTAAGACTTGAGGTCGTCAGTATCCGTCACATATCCAGCAACAGTGTAGCAAGAAACCCTGAGCTCTCATTTCATATCACCTTCGTAAACAAGAAACATATCTTTAGTATTGCGAAGATACTTCAGAATGTTCTTAACAGTAGTCCAGTGAAGTTCACCTGGATTCTATTGAAATCGGCTTGTAAGGTTCTAAGCGAACGCAACATCAGGACAAGTACATCTCACAGCATACATAACTGATCCAACAGCCGAGGCGTATGGAACATTTTGCATGTGCTGTTTTTCAGCACGTGTTGAAGCACCTTGTAACTTACTCAATTTAGCTTTTCTTGCATTTGGATAGATCCACGTCTAGAATTTTCCATGAAATATCTTTTCAAGATTTTCTCAATGTAAGCACATTGGCATAAACCAATTAACCGCTTTGATTTATCTCGGTAGATCTTAATTCCAAGAATATATGCAGCTTCTCCTAAATCTTTCATAGCAAAACATCTTCCAAGATAGGATTTTACATCTTGTAACATTAGAATATTGTTTCCCATGATCAATATGTCGTCGAAATATAAGATTAGGAAAGTGACATAACTCCCACTAGCTTTCGTATATACACATGGCTCATCACGATTTTGACTGAAACCGAATTTCTTAATTTCATCATCAAATCATTTATTCCATTGCCTAGATGCTTGCTTAAGTCCATAAATGGAACGCTTGAGCTTGCATACTCGGTTTGGAAATTTTGGATTAACAAAACCTTCAGGTTACACCATATAGACTTATTCAGAAAGATGTCCATTGAGGAAGGCAGTTTTGACATCCATTTGTCAAATCTCATAGTCATAAAACGCAGCTATGGCTATAAGAATCCTAATAGCTCTAATGTCTGCAACAGGAGAAAAGCTTTCTTCATAATCAACCCCGTAGGTTTAAGTGAAGCCCTTTGCTACAAGACGAACTTTAAAGGTGTGTACTGCATCATCCATGTCAGTCTTCTTTTTTAAGAGCCATTTGCTGCCAACAATTTTGCCATCAGGAGGAAGATCAACTAAGTCCCAAACGTTGTTGTCTTTCTTGGATTGCATTTCCACATTCATAGCATTAAGCCATTTGTCAGATTTAGGATCCAACAATGCAGCTTTATAGTTAGCGGGTTCACCAAGATCCCCCAACTCATGCTCCTCAGCATCGACGTGTAAACACATTCGATCTGGGGCACGGCATGTCTTGGTGGACTTACGAATGGGATTGATATCACATTGTGGTTCATCAATTTCTTGATCATCCTCATCATGATGTAAGCTAGTGTCTATATAAGGTTACGTATCTTCCTCTTGAATTATTTCAAGATCTTCTAGACTCCCACTTGCTTCTTGAGTTATAAGACTATTCTCATAGAATTCAGCATTCGGAGCAACGAATATTTTATTCTCGAGTGGGTAGTAGAAATAATATCTCATTGTTTCCTTTGGGTATCCTACAAAGATACACTTAATAGATTTGGGTTCTAATTTGTCAGTTTTGGTAAGTGTATCACGCTTAACAAGTACCTTACAACCCCATACTTTTTAGTAAGACAACTTAGGGGCTTGCCCATGCCATACTTTGTATGATGTCTTATCAACCTTCTTAGTTAGAACCATGTTAAGAATGCATGCAGCAGACCCAATGACATAATCCCAAAAGGACTTTGGAAGAGTAGTTTGACTCATCATGGAGCGAACCATGTCTAGCAGTGTTTTATTTCTCCTATTAGACACATCATTATGTTGTGGCGTGTAAGGGTGAGTTTGATGGGCAATAGTCCCATGCTCCTTTAGATGATACAAAACTCTTGACTCATATATTCACCTCCACGATCAGAACGTAGTGACTTAATGGTCTTCCCGAGTTGGTTTTCTACTTCCTTTTGAAACACTTTGAAAGTTCCAAACACTTCATGTTTATGTTTCAGCAAGTAAACATAACCATAATGACTAAAGTCGTCAGTGAAAGTAACGAAGTAGCTTGCTCCTTGTCTTGACACAGTTCTAAATGGGCCACATACATTGGTGTGTATTAGTCCAAGTAGATATTTAGCCCTTTCCACTTGATGTGAATAAGGTTTTCTTGCCATCTTTCCAGACATGCATGAAACATATTTTTCAAAAGACTTAATGTTAGTTGAATTAAGAAGTCCATCATGTTGCAACTTTTTAATGCGTTTCTTGCTAATGTGTCCAAGACACCAATGCCACAAGAGAGTAGAGTCCAAGTTGAGCTTGGCTCTTTTATTGCTTATAGCATACATAGAACTATCATTTGTATTAAAAGAAGACAAATCAATTTCATAAATATCATCCCTTGGGATAGCGCAAAAATAAACCAAATTATTTTTAGAAACTGAAATTGAATTATCATTCTCAAAGCGGTTAATAAAACCATCCTTATACAAACATAAAACTAAAATGATTCCTCTAGTGATAGAGGAAGTATAATGACAATTGTGTAAAATTAAAACTAGTCCACTAGTGAGACACAAGTGAAATTCTCCAATAGCTTTAACTGCTGCACGATGACCATTGCCCAAGTACAGACTTGAAGCTCCTAGCTTCAGCTTCCTACTTCCCCTGAGACCCTGAGTAGTTACACAGATATGAGTACCACAACCCGTATCGTAAACCCAAGATGTACTAGGAAAAGAATAGAGTTTTATGGTGAAAATACCTGAAGTACTAGCTCCTTGAGATAGCTTCTTCTTTTTCAGCAACTCGGCGAGATAAACGGGTCAATTCCTTCTCCAATGACCTACTTCACCGCATTGGTGGCAGATCGGGTCCTTCGTAGGATTCTCCTTCTTGGGTGGAGGAGGATTCTTGGGCTTGCGAGCAAAATATGGCGCATAATGATCTCATGAACAAATTTCGAACACATGCATAATGATCTCATGAACAAATTTCGAGATACATAATTCATATGTATTTTTCAACTTGTTTAGATGAGCAAAATCAAATTAAGGAGCGTTTGGGTTAACTCTTAAGATTTTGTTTAGGTCAAGTTAATCGTTACTCCACATTCATCACATTTAGGCACACACTAAAAACAATGTCAATACAACATTACAAGTATATGATAATAAAATGTGATCTCAATATTCTTTTTCTAGGAAATCATGCCTCGTAAGTCATCCGAAGATCATAAAAATACAAGACACTATATTCTAATAATATCATATGAATACCGTACACCTATAAAAGAAAAACCAAGAAACCTTGAAAGTCACTGCATTCATGAGGGTCGGGTGGTTTTTGAAAACGTCCTTGTTCAGCTTTGTCGAGTTTGAGTGTCTCCTTGAAATTAATGACCAAATTTGTCCTCGTTTCATACTTGAGTTTTATAGTCAATATCAATTAAACTATTCCGACGAAGGTCAAATGTTCATCGAATTTGTGATTCAAAATCAATTCTTTTCTTACTCTCTTCAAGAATTTGCTCAAATTCTTGACATACCTTGCGAGGGTGCCTGCGTCTTTACTGACAAGTGGTTACTTGATGAGTTGGCATATGGTGTCCCTACGGATGGTCCATATCAAACCAACCCTCCTTCTCCTGATGACATCATTTCGTCTATTCGAATTGATCGAGAAGGTCAAGTCCGTCGCATCCATCATGAGGAAGAAATTAATGTTCTTGAATATCAAATTCTCACTCGTAAAATTGTGCCAACCTTGAAGCATTTGAAAGAAATTATTAGGAAAACTTCTTCTGTTTGGGGGGTAATAGGGACCATGTTCCCACGTGTCTTTGTTACATGCTTTATTGTATGGTACACTCTGAAAAGTTAAAAGCGGTTGATTCTACCCTATGGTATGTTATTGACCTGTTTGTTTAAACTCATCATGAATGAAAATAATGAATTATACAATGAGTCTTATGTCTTGTACGATCGTGTCATGAATCCTCTTGCCGCTCAACAAGAGCGAAAGACTAGAAAGGATCATGGCACGAGAAGAGGTCGTCACTCTACTTTTTCTTCTTCCGCCTTTGACCAACCATCCTCCTCTCATCTTAATGATGATGATGATGATGATGGAAATGGCGAAGGGACCTAGCGTGCAAGCACTCCTTCCCCCATTCGTTACGTCAATTCGTTAACAAATGAAGTTCCTCAAGTTTTTTAAAACCCACCTAATATTGAACCTTACTTGGAACCTTTTTACACCCGTCAAACCAAAATCATCAACCATCAAGTTTAGATTCGAGACGAGCAACGTGGTGGGTTAAGGTCAATCAGGAAAGGCCTCAGAAAGTTGTGGAGAAATATCAAAAAGTGAGCAATATGGAAATGTGCTTTGTGACATTATTAACTATATTATTTACTACTTTATGAAACTTAAGTACTTAAACTTATATTACTTAGTGGTAACTTAGTATGTAGTATAGGAAATTTAACTTGCCTTGGATGATCTTTCGATTTTATCACCCTAAACACTTGTTTGCATGAAACTTAATACACTATTATTACCTATATGATGATATGCACATTTATCTATTTGTTAATATGCATACATGTACTTCCTTGATTGAACATTGGATGGTTAGTTTTATGAACTTAATTGTTAAGTGTAGATGATTCATAATGAAATAGAATTGATTGCAAAAAGAAAAAATTAGGAAAATTTTCTCCTGTACAGGGCTTACAGAAAATCAGGAAGAGCTAGAAAATTTACTGTCTCTAGAGAACGGCCCCCATAAATAAGGGGCGACCCCCTATTATATCTGGGACCGCCATGTATTTATGGGACCGCCATCAGAAGTCACGGAAATTTTACTGTGACTACCTGATTTTCTATGCAATTGACTATTCTCTCTTAGACCCAACTAAACTTCTTGCATTTTGCTAAACAACTTTTGGAATTTATTTCCTTAATCCTCATGCTTTTCTACTTTGATCCTATGCTTTTAAATTAAATAAGCCTTCCTTCCTATTCTTCTTACCATCTTCATCTTCCTCAAACCATTCTACCATGAATTCCACCAAAGCTTCTTCTTCTAACCCTTCCAAGAAAATCAAACTAACCATCATTCCTCCTTGACAAATATTTGTTAACATCTCTAGTGATGAAGATGTCACTACCACACCTTCTCCCACAACAACTTCTTCATCTCCAACTCCTCCACATGCACCATCCAAAACTCTATCCACCAATCAAACATCATCAAGCCAAGAGAATATATCTTCTTCTTTTCAATCAAAACTTTAAATTTCACCACCATCTTCAAATGAACCAACTTCTACTCAACTTTTGAACCCTTCGCTTGAGAACATCTCGGATGTTCCTCCTAGACCTTCAAACCCTCAACCACTTCAACCCTTCTTTGGATATCACACTCTCTTTGTCACCAATCACTCCTCTTGATCACATTCATGACACTCCATCACCACTATCTCCACTACAACCTCAACCACCTATCATGGGCCACCATCTTTACTACAACTACCATGACTACGATGGGTCAACTTGCATATGTTGCTTTCACAACCGAACTCTTTTCTTAACCTTAAGAGATGAGATGAACATCATGTTTGCTCATCTTGAGTATCTTCTCACTACCATAATCACCTCACACTTTTCACCTCCACTTTGAAATGGCTTTAAATTTTTTCATAAACGTGTCACCCCAACCCTTTTTGCTAAAAAAGTCATTCTCTATTAATCATTAATCATTTAGGACTTATGTAGTATTGTCTCTCTTTATCTCATGAAGCATGTAGTGTGACTTATGGATTAATTATCTTGTATTAGTTCTAGTTTTATCTTATGTTGTATGAATGTATTAATTGCATTTGTTATTGTATGAGTTTCTTAATTGTTGAATGAAACTCTCTTTTGAGTGACTTGAATCCAATGTGTTGTTTAAAAGATATTTGTCTTGCACTTGTACATTTGTTTTGTAGCAAACAACGTTCGTAAGATCGATCCCTTGGTGCCCCGAACGAGGAGGAGCATACATCAAGGGGGAGTCTTGATATCGTCGATTTCTTTCTTTCTACCACTACTCGACGACCATCCTTTTTTAATTCGACAAAAAGGGGGAGAAATGGAACAAAACTCGTTAATAATGTGTAACTATTAATTTTATAAAAAATGAGTTTATATTTTGTCATCATCAAAAAGGGAGAGATTGTTAATACAAATAATGTCAAAAAACGTTATTTATATTTTTTGATCTCTCAACGTTTTGATAATAACAAGATGTAAAAATGTTTACGATAAAATTAAACATTTACAAATTATTAATCGTAAAATTACATTTCTAAGATTAGTAATCACTTAAGGTATGAACAAAAAAATCATTAAGCGTGATTAGGGATCAAGAAAATATTTTTTCTCTTATTCATTACATTTTTACAAAAGAATTTCACAAAACTAATTATATAAAATATTTTCTAATTAAAAGAAAGGTTTTATTAAAAACTTAAAATTTAAAATTCAAATTTTCCCCTCAAAATGGAAGGTTTCATACCAGATACAAATTTCCCCACAAAAAGACAAAAAAAGGAGCGTGGTCTACTAGGTGGCCCCCTTATAGGCCTGGCGGCCCCCAGATATATCTGGGATTGCCGGGACCTCCCCCAGTAACCGTTGGATTTTCCTGCATATAAATACTGCTCCATTCCTTGCAAAAAATCAGACATCTTTGCACGATTTCTCTTTCTAAAAATCTTCTTTCTCTCTCTAAATCTCTTGATCACTAACGTTCTTAGATCTTGTTTCAAGTGATCTAATCTCTTCTTCTCATCTCTTCTCTTTCATTCAAGTGCAAGAAAAGAACATTCGTATTCGTCAAGAAACGAATTGTTATTTAGAGATCTCTCATCTTTTATTCTAAGTACCAAATCTCTATTCTAATTATCTTGTGTATTTGTGTGATTCAGATATTGTGTAAATCCGATGGTATAGATCTAGTGATTGTGTAGTAATTGTGAAGTGGTAGATTGGTTCTAGCTAAGATTAGGACTCGACATTTAGCTTAGTGTCGGAAAATAACGTAAGCGACGTGTAAACGGTTTTCTCTGCCTGAAGGGAGCTTGTTGACATAGTGAAATCTCGAGTAGGATACTCAAGGAGTGGAGTAGGGCGAAGAAGAGCTTCGTAGCCGAACCACTATAAATCTTGGTGTCTTGGTTTGATTGTTCTTTCTCTCATCTTTTTATATTGTTGTGATTGTTATTTACTATTAGTCTAGATATTTATTTTGTTGATTCATATTGCTGGTTGGTTAAACATACTACTCGAATCTAAGTATTTTGAAAGCAAATTTTTAAAAACGCAAATGTACCTACAAACTATTCAACTCCCCTTCTAGTTTCCACACAAATCTTTAACGAAATACACTTTGGAAAGAAGGTTATAATACCAAGGTTGAGAATTACTCCATCCGATAAACAATTACCTCTTAAGATCGTTAGAAAACAATTTCGTATGTCTCTCTCATTTGCAATGACGATTAACAAAAGCCAAGGTCAATCGTGCAATAGGTATGTACATTTTACAAATTACAGGATTTTGACTATATTTTAAAGTCTAAGTAATTATTTATCACAATATACTATTATTTATATTTTCAATTGACTATTAGGTGTTCACGGAATGGACATTGGCAATTGACTAAGACGTCGTTTCATATTCAAGATCATAAAAGCTAAAGACCAAAACGCGTCGATGTTTATTATAATAATTGTTACAAACTCAAATATTTATCCAATAATTCATGCATTATGTGATTATTTCTTTTATATATTAACAGAGAACCTGCTTACATTAAGTGTTTTTCTTACTTTATTTATGCATATAACTTTTTACAAAAATAAATTCTTTAAACTACACCCGGAGTTACACGAATCTTTAAGCTAATTTTTTATATCTTTTACATGGAGAAACATTATTTTGTACAAAACGACTGTTTTTATTTTTTTAATGTCATCCAAGCCCAAACTCAAGTATCATATATGAATATGTTTTTTAGTTTTAAATACCACAGATAATACTTAAAAACAACAAATGGATATTATTTTTTTCATGAATAAAATGTTTCATTAAAATAAATAGTGCAAAATTTAGTGTATACATTGGAATAAGTTTTTTTTAATGAAAGCATATTCTTAAAAGATACTCTTTTTGCACTAAAATAGTGCAAATTTTTTATGCATACATTGGAGATGCTCTTATAATGTAAATTAAACCCTCTTTCTTTAATTAATATACAAAAAAAATTTAAGTAACACAACTTATTAAGCTTATGATACAATCTTTAAATGCAACTTAAATTTAAATAACAAATATCATAAAGCTTATGGTACCATCCATAAATGCACAAAACTTATATATTTTAAGTAATACAAGTTTTAATGCTATGTACACAACTATTTAATGCACAAATGAACACATATAATTAATGCTATTATTAAAATACCCATCAATCCAAAGTACGACTAATATAGTACATGATACAAACCAAGTAAACTATTAATCAATAATATCAGACAACATTTCTTCTAAGCATTTGTCAAACCCGGAAGTCAAACATGTGTCTTAGCTTTTTTTCATAACATGAACGCGGAAATTGATCATTCGATTAAACTAATTATTGTTGCAACAATTAGTTAACATTAAACATTTTATGTTTAAGAACACTTTTTATAAGGCTGGATGGAGTGGTGGTGGTAAACCCACCTGACACGTCAGTGCCACATCAGATTGCTCTCTCCAAATAAAACTCACCTTACAACTCACCTTTAAACCGTAAAAAGAACTCACCTTACCAATAAAACTCACCATACTCACCCTTTTTTTATTTAAATACTTTTATTCATAAACTAAAAAATAAATATTTACGTAAACGTAAACGTACGAAATTAATAAAAGCGTTAACTAAATTAAAAACTTTTATTCATAAATTAAAAACATTACAACACAGTTAAAAACCGTACATAGTAAATTAAAAACAATACATAGATTATTAATCTGTTTCGTATTCCGAATCAGTTTGCACTCCAAATTCCAAAATGAATAACTCACGTTCAGCTTCTTCTTTAAGTAAACAAGCCATATTAATTTAAAAGTGGGAATAATTGTGTATAAAAATAGATGAATTAGTGGGTATTTATAAGTAAAAAGTAAGGGTTTTAATTTTATTTTTTTTATATAAAACGGTTACATTTTGGGAGGGGCCCACTATTTTTAAAACCCACACTAGGTGAGTATCTCACCGAATTGACACAAAAACATGTCAAAACTCACCTCACAAAAGTAACTCACCTCGGTGAGTTTTACCACCGGAGTGGCATGTCGAGCGCGACTTCATAAGCCACCGAGGTGAGTTTTGGCAAACTCACCTCCACTCCCGTCCAGCCTAAGGATTTTTCTATCTTGTGCCTTAGTGGCACATGATAAGAAGTAAAAAAGGACATAGAAAGTATTCAGAGACTCACAAAAAGTACACATAGACTCACAAAAAGTACTTAGGGGCCCATAAAAATTGTGTGTCCCTGAGTACTTCTTGTGGGTCCCTGAATACCTTTTGTGTCATTTTTTTCCTTCTTATCATGTGCCTCTATGACACAAGATAGAAAAACCATTTTTATAATTATAATCATTATATGACAATGTGACACGAAAAACACTTATAATTACATTTCCCCGATTTTGTTTATTAAATTTTGGAAACGCAAAATAGAAAAAAGAAAGTGTATTAAGCGGTAACAAAAAATGTGAGTGTCACGTGTATAAAAAACAAAGTTTTGGTGCATAATGCAAAATGACACACATCAGCTTATCATTTCTCGCCACGACAAACGCTTTGGTACTAGCAACGCTACACGGTCTGCTATTTTTATATATGAAATATGTTGCTCACACATAGAGTTATCCAACATAAAAATCTAGCAATCTGTGAAGCTATTGTAACGAAAAATGATAATCAAAAAAATAGTTCGTCAAAAATCTTGATTGCAGGGTACCCGCCGCTGCAACGCGCGGGTACCCTACTAGTTTCCTATTATATATACACTCAACTTTTAGTTGTCAAAATGCATCCTTAACAAATTTTCCTTTTATTTAAACTCAACTTATTTTTTTTCTATTTAATTATCAAACTAGGTTGCCAATATTTCTTATTGTAGCCATTCTTATGCGTGAGGTTCGACGTGGCCTTTGAAATTGGCTAAGTGTGCGGTTATTGGATATGGGTTTCTTTCCTTTTCTTTCTCTTCTTTGGGGGAATTAGAGGCATACGCGGTTACATTGCTGAAGCGGATCCGGAAGTTCTCCATGGCTCAGGACATTGGGGCACGTGCTGCTGTTCATATATTTAATAGGATCAGTTTCGCTATTGCTAAAAGAGTGGGGGCCCCCAATAGATCTCGCTCCCTCTAATTTAAGTGTAAATCTCTTGAGTTTTGTTAATAAAGTGTTTTAAAAAATAATAATAATCATAATAATAATAATAATAATAATAATAATAATAATAAAAATATCAGCCTTTGGGACAAAAAGTGAGGAAGAAGAGACAAAAAATAGAAGGTTACGAGGAGAACACCTTGAACGGAAGGCAGAAATAGAAAAACGATAAAAGATTCATATTGACAAAGTATTGAAAAGTTGAGCCAGCGCACACAAGCACGCATGCGTGAATGAACGAAGAATATCTGAAATACAAATCAAATACGCCAATCGCAAGATGAGAACACCCCTATAGTACCTCCGCACCCCCTAATTTGATAGTAAATTTCTATTATTAAAATTAAGTTATAATAAAATTAAAAAAAACTAAAAAAAATTAAAATTGTGAATATTATTTTCTTTATTTGTAAAACTGCGAAAAATCATCGCCTTGGTTAAAACATATTTTGCATAAATCACCCAGTTGAGTTTTATAAAATAACGAATTAACCCTCCTTAATTCGTGGAGATGATGATTATAGCCGAACAATTCAGCGCTCAAGGATGATTTATAGCCAATAGTAACGTTAAGATGATTAGTGCCAGAAAACAACAAACCACATGGATGATTTTTGCAGTTTAACTCTAATGTTTACGAAGAAAATATATAGCAAGTTTGATGATTAAATAATAAGCAAAAAAAAATATTCAAGTGTATTATGCCCAAGAAAAAAAGATGTAAAGTTGGACGCCAAATTTAGTAAATAATGATCCATAAAAAAAAATAAAAAGATATTAGAAAAAAGGCCTGCTTGTATGTCTTAGAGTGCCAGATGCATGTGGTGTTATTCACCAAGTTTTTACCTTATAACATTCATATAACACAAAACGTGAAAACACTCTTCCAACTAACATTCTTATAACACAACAGCAAAGAACCCCCTCTCCTTTACACAAAAAAAACAAAAAAAATAATAGATAAAAAGAATCACATACACAAACGTTTTCGTTATGCCACAACGTTGCGTCTATAACGTGCCATACGGTGCAGTTATAGGTACCGAAATGTGCCTATAACTTTAGCTTGCAATGGCAGTATTTGACAAGTTATCCATCACAAAGTAATAGAACCTTCTTAGTTGTTACTGTTAGAAGAAATTCCAAGAAATTTCATTGCATGCGTTTACTTTGGGGTCAAGTCAAATGTGTTTACTATACTTTCAAGCAGCACTGGCCCTTGAAAGTGAAATGTGAAGCCGAGAAGAAACTGAAAATAGATATCTAATCGCTCTTTGGTTGAACTTGGAGTAACATTTCTGGTTTATTATAACCTATGTTAACTCTTGTCTACTAAAATAAGTACAATCTTTATTTATTTTTTCTTATGGGGAAGGAATTTAGCCAATGATAAAACCCAAGGATGCCATGCCGTGGGTGGGGTTGTATGTTGCTGGAGCATCTTTGGCTTGCACTCTTGCAATGGCAGCCGATGCCTTCCAAGGATTTCGTCAATGGAAACTCTGGTTTCCGAATAAATTTTTCGTTCTTAATACTGTTTCTATCACACTTATTGCAATAGCAATGAAGCTACCAGTGGATCTAACTACAAACATGTCTATTAATAATGGAGATTGGAACGGAAAGATAGTTGGCATCGCTTTCTTGTTCACCATGTTAGCCAATTTTCTTCCTTCTTTAGGGCTTATGGATGACAAGGAACTTCTAGTAAACATGGTAGCATGGGCTATCCTCTTGATCACCATTACCGTAAATGTATCGATCCAAATTTTTGCATCGACGCTTTTAAAAATACACTTTTTGTTATATGTATAATTTCTATTCTTTGGGGTTGTTTTCTAATAGCTTCACAGTTTCCGGCTTTGAGGAGAAATTTATAACACAGGTACAAAGAGTTGCACGGATTGGCTTCATATCCTCAAGAGATAAAGTTTTCTTACGTAGAACTCGAGCACAATGTCAAAAAGTATTGGATGATGGCAGAAACTGGTAACCCGGAACTTGCGATTGCTTGTTCAGAGGTTGCTTCTGCTTTTGGGTTTTTATGCTCACTTCTTTTTCTCAATCCCAGCACGACATTATAATTCCACAAACCCGGCTACAGTACACAGATTTATAATTGTCTACTAAAGTAAATAATGGCATCCAGTCCATTGGGTTACGAATAGGTATAAAGCACCCGCTTTAGATGTTTTGCTTCTATCAATTGTTTCGAACTCTCAAAAAAATGGAGTGTGAATCATCTCAACATTTTCAAAGTCGAAGAACATTGGACCCAAATGCTTCAGTTTTGGAAAGGTAGTCATGTCCATTCACATATCCCTGGCCGTCATTGCAAAATAGTTTTCCATATTTCCAAAAACTTGATTTTGAACATTTGTATAGCACTTCAGATAATGGTTGTGGTTATGTGTAAATTGATATGTCTCGTTCTCAGATCTTTTCTGATCTTAGTCTCCTACTGTTGGTATTTCTTCAAGTTGTTGATAAGGTTTAAAACGGAAGAAAATGTATCCATCAGCAATGTAAGATCAGAGATGAAAGAATATGCTAAGTATGTTCTACAAATTGAAGACGATGCAAAACTTTCAGAGAGATTATCAAGAAATGCACTTAAATCAATTAATCAACTTCTTTCAAAGTCTGAAAAGAATGAGCCAGGTAATCATAACGCTTCTTAAGAAATTTAAAGGATTTAAAGGAGTTTTAGAGTTCGACAACGATCAAGTCCCACCTCTACATTCGGAAGAAACCAAATTTTCCTGGAGTCTAGTACTAGTGACATTAACAGCCATTGTCGTTGCAGTTCCAAACACAGCTGACAACCATGGCGAGGGGTTAATTGCTAGTATGAGGGAAGGACTCCAGATCGTAAGAAATATTGAAGAATGTTTTAATGCAGAAAGTGGGTTGGTAAAGACAAGAAGAGCGGCTAGACGTGTGTGGACACAAGTTGAAGTATACCGCAAGTGGCTACAGATTGATCTTCAAAAGAAGGCCCGTGACGCAAAGACGTCAAAGGAGATCCTTGAGTGGTTAAGAGATGAAGCAGTAAAAATAGTTATACACTTCAAGAGCTGCAAAAAGCGAAGAATGGATGACTCCCACTATAAGTTTATAGTTGCGAGTTCCATGTATAGGGTCAGCGAGACAATATTGATCCACTGCAGTGAGCTAGAGAATTGGCCGATTGATGGACAACTTTTGGAGTGGATATCAAATATGATTGCAGATATATTATGCGCTTGTTTTACCAACTTACCATGCGTCATAAAGAAGATGTGTCATCACGACGCCAGCCAAACAAAAGAAAGAAAGCCCGCAAAGGTTACTGCTTTGGGCCATACAACCCGAAACCCATTAGGATTAAACAGTACATACGGTTATTAGGTTAAAGGATATGTCGACTACTTTTGTAGAACCGGTACCCAATCACAACACCGATTCACTGTCAAATATAGATAAAGGTTCCTGTTAAACAAACTAATCCTTCATTCAATATAATATCAGTTTTTATTAAGGACAAATCCTTCTTCTTTTATTTCTGCTGTTCTTTTATATTGATGAGTTGCTGAAGTAGTTTGATCATAAGATCGATTCCTGGAAAAACCAATTCATACCTGTAAAACATTGTATCAGTAGCCCACGAGATCAAACAACAACAAAAATTCATGCCCTCAACCATCATCATCAAACCTTCGTTTGTACCTTATACAGACTCGCTAATCATGATGCCAACGAATTGAAGAAAATTAGAATTGGTTTCTACATGTTACAACAACAATCTGGTTGTAACCAAGTATGTCGAAAGAACTACAAGGTTCCATATTTGAACACGAAACTATTTTTAGAGACCACAATATTTGTGATCAAGGGCAAAAATTTAAATGCTTTGAAGTTTCGTTTTTTCTGCAAAAATTCAGATTAAGGGCGTAGAGAAATCTCCCAGATAGTCACTTGGAAATAAAGTGACCTGGACGGAACCCTATTAAAGACATCAGGAAGGCATCATGAACGAGATCTTGGAGATTTTTTTTTTTGCAGTTTTCCATTTTAATTGTGGCAGACCCCACCATGACGGCGTTAACCCGCTTGAAATCGTGATTATTTGAGACATCATGAGAAGTCATGCAGAAAACTTTGAAACCAAGATGGCGGCACTAACCCATGCTTGGAATTCGTTTTTAACTAGAAACCGAAAAGGCCATGAAAAGACAAAAACTAAAGAAAGTTAAAAGGAAGAAAAGACTATTGGCATCTCGACATAGGGAGGAACTGTTGGACCTTTGTAATGTCTCGCAGCAAACTAAAAGAAAGAAAGCCCGCAAAGGTTTACAACTTTGGCCATACAACCTGAAACCCATCAGGATTACAGTTACATACGTTATATGTTAAAAGGATATGTCTACTACTTTTGTAGAAACCGGTACCATTCACACCGATTCATTAGTCTATAAATAGATAGGTTTTCTGTAAATCAAACTTAATTCCTTCATTCAATATAATATCAGTTTTATTAAGGATCAATCCGCTTCTACTTTTATTTCCTAGCTGTTTCTTTTATATGATGATGTTCATGAATTAATTGATCATAGAATCAAATCCAGGAAAACCCAATTCAGAACCAGTAAACACATCATAAAGAAGATGTGTCATCACGACGCGATAGAGAAAAGGGAAGACAGCGTCCGCTCTGCAGCTCAGCTTCTCGGTAGATCCAGAAGATCCCTCGAAGTCCTTGAAACACTCAACTTTCCAAACATAGATGTGGACGACAATGCAGAACCATTGGTAGGTGGCATGGCATTTTACCAAAGAGTGAAATACCTAATGAGTGCTACCACTGAACCAATCCAAAACTAGCTTTTCCAAGTCCTAATAATCGAGTCAATGTGAATGATGGTGTGTAATAGTGTGAATTTATCCATCCTGCATCAAAACTATTTAGTTTCAAGTTTCTCTTGTACGATGCTTTTTATAAAAGAACGGTGCTTTGTATTTGTTATTAACGAGTATAATTTGTCGTGACGAATTTGAAAGTATACATTTGTAATCAATACAGAATTTTACCCAAAATTTGTGTAGTTTGGGTACAAATACAGTGACGGATCTAGGAATTATAAGGGATCTAGGAATTCTAAGGAGGGTATGCACGATTTTTAGTAGAGCTTTTTAAAGATTCAATCTTCGTGTTGCGTTTTTCGGGTTTAGATATGGGTTCCGGCGTGGTTGTTATATTTTGTGGATCTCATTTATAAAAGTTGGTTTAAATATGTCAAGTCTGGATTATTCAAGATTGAATTAAGAATTTGGACCCCATGTATTTTCGCAAACTTGGTTAGTATAAATTTTGTGGCCCTTGTATGGTGGTGGTCTCATGCGACGCCGCCGCTTGCAATGCCTTGAGCCGCCCTGAACAAAACATTACCTTATCTCATATTTTGTAAAAATATTACACTGGAAGGGTGACATCTAAATATCGTAACTGAAGTACCTAATTTTAAATAGTAGTGGAACCAAAAATAAACAAAACTCGATAAAAAAAAATTCATAAAATTGACTAAATTAGGAGAATTGGGAGGACACATATAGATGTAAAATGTAAGAGCATCGTTATATTCTTCTAAATTTTCTTCCTACTTATCTTCTTATACAATTTAAAACATGACAAGTGGATTTCACTTATTTTCTCTCGTGATTTCATCAAATCACTTTTCCATATGTCATAACTTCATGGGTAGACATACAAGTAGAAAGATTTGGTAGCAATTGAGAGTTATTGGGTGACAGAACCTATCCATATAAAGTCTTACATCTTCCATTCTTTTGAAGACAAGTTCAAAGAACAAATTAGACTAGACCTTCCTTTGTATGCAACATGTTTAAACAATTAACACATGAAGAAAACCTCTCACTTGAATGCCCAATCACTTCTCAAGGAATAAAAAATGTCGTATGGGATTGTGGAGGAGATAAAGCCTCGGGCTCAGTTGGTTTCTCTTTTAAACTTATTAAGAAGCATTGGAATATATTGGGTGATGACATTATTAAATATGTAAAGGACTTCCACTTATCAGCCTCTATTCCACGTGGTTGCAACTCTTCTTTCATCACCCTAGTTCCCAAAGTAAATGATCCTATTATAATCAGTGACTTTAGGCCGATAAGCCTAATTGGATGCCAATACAAAATAATTGCAAAAGTCCTTGCAAACCGTCTTGCCTTAGTCATTCCTTCGGTTGTGAGCGAAGTTCAAATGGCGTTCATAAAAGGTCGTCAAATTACTGATGGCCCTCTTTTGGTTAATGAAAACATCTCTTGGGCTAAAAAGCATAAGAAAAGGCTGCTTCTTCTCTAATTGGACTTTGAAAAGGCCTTTGACTCTCTAAGTTGGTCTTTCTTAGACTCAATTATGTCTCAAACGGGCTTTGTTGAAAAATGAAGAAAAATGATATATTCTTGCCTTAACTAGGCATATGCCTCGGTTCTTGTCAATGGTCCTCAACTAATGAATTCAAGATTGGCAAAGGTCTTAGACAAGATGATCCTCTATCCCTTTTTTATTCATATTGGCGGTTAAAGCTCTAAATGTGGTTTTCGTATAAGCAAGAAACAGGAACATTTTTTTAGGAGCCGATATGGGGAGGGACAAGGTCCCAATATCACATCTCTAGTTTGCGGATGACGCACTTATTGTTGGTCAATGGTATCTTCCCAATGCAAAAAAACTTGAGAAGAATCCTTACTTGCTTCAATCTTGCTTCCGACCTTAGGGTAAATTTTAACGAAAGCAAACTTTTTGATATTCGGGTTTCCTCAAATGAAGTCAATTTAGTTGCTTGCTTGTACTTACTTGGGTTTACCCATTGGTGCAAATATGTCAAGATGTTCCAATTGGTCCCTGATAGTAGATAGGTTTTAAAACGTCTTTCTACTTGGAAATGCAAGAATCTTTCGTACAGCGGAGGTCTCACTCTAATCAAATCTGTTCTTGGAAGCTTGGGAGTCTACTTCTCCACTTTTAAAGCCCCGGTATCCATCATAAAGAAATTAGAGAGCATTCATAGAGATTTGTTTTAGGGTGGAAATTCAGAAACTAAAAAGATTGCTTGGATTGCTTGGATTGCTTGGGATAAAGTTTTTGGTCTTCGTGATCAAGGAGGTTTACATATTGGCAGCTTAAAAGTTTTCAATCAAGCAATGTTAACAAAATGGTGGTGGTGTATTTTATGGGAGGAAAATGCTTTATGTGGGAAAGTAATTGTGTCCATCCATGGAAATTGTGGGGGTTTTAATACGAAATCCCACACTCCATACAAGTCGGGGCCTAGGTACCAAATTTTAAAGATGAAGGATGATCTTTCCCCACACGGTATTTCTCTTCTTTCTCTCTTTAAGAAAAAAGTTGGTAATGGTCAAACAACTCGATTTTGGATAGACATGTGGCTTGGAGAGCCTCCCTTACGCTTCACTTTCCTACGGTTATATTAGTTTTAGTTGAATCTAGAATGCCCTATTTGTGATCGAGCACCTCAATTACTTAACAACATTGGATCAAGTAGTGTTTCCTTACCTAATGTTAATGTTCCCTCCTTTGTACAACACCATCTGATCTCACCCTATAACACCTTCATACGCGGCCAAACACCTTCAAGACCTCTAAACAAACCTCCTGGTCTCGTATATCAGTGGGTCTAGTCAAGGATGCCCTAGACATTAGACGAACAATAAGAATTAACTAAATTGATGACCCTCCTCTCAAACCTTTGTTTATCCAACGATAATGACTCATGGGAGTGCACCATCAGCAACCATAGGTTTTTTTTCTGTCAAGGATATGCGATCTCACATCTCCAAGCACATTTATACCTCAAACCCGTAACCTTGTAGGTGGAATAATTCCATCTCGATCAAAATCAACATATACTCCTAGCATATCATTCATGAAAGGCTCCCAACAGTGACATTGAAACCGAGGATCATCTTTTCGTATCTTGTGAAGTAGCCAAAGAGATTTGGTCAAAAGTGTTAACATGGTTGAAGATCCAAAACAACTCTATAACATGTCTTCTAGATGCTATCAATCTTGAAGATATAGTAAACATGTCGAATCATCTTGTGGCTTTTTTTGATGTGGTAGTTCAATCAACCATATGGTTCCTTTGGAGGTTTTGGAACAACATGTCTTTCTCCCTTAAACGTCCCATAAAGTTTCTTATACTCAATGATATCAAGCACACTTCCTACAATTGGATTTATTCTAGAGTTAGAACGGTTAGGCTTAATTGGTGGTTTGATAATATGTGTAATACTCTTTGTAACTGATCATTTTTCCTTTTGCTTCTAGCTTCTTGCTAAGTTGCTTTTTTTTTATATATACATATTGTTTTTCAAAAAAATATGATAATCAGAGTCGGCCCTAATACATCCATCATTAAAATACGCCATCATTAAAATATAAATTGTCGTTCTTTTTTCTATTTGCTTTGTTGTCATTGTCGTTGTCATGCTCATGCATATTTTAGATAATATATTCACGTCCTTTTGACTTAACGCACTCCATTAATTACTTTATTTAACTAAAGGCTTTAATTATTGTTCTTTTTCTTTGATTCCTTGTTGCCGCTGCCTTTATATGCACACCGATCATCATGATAGAGTAAGCTCCATTAAACTTCTATGTTGCGCGAAACACCTTCTTTTTGATATTGATGCTTATTCTTAA
Organism: Tanacetum coccineum; assembly: GCA_026074375.1. Lineage (NCBI taxonomy): Eukaryota > Viridiplantae > Streptophyta > Magnoliopsida > Asterales > Asteraceae > Tanacetum > Tanacetum coccineum. The sequence continues at coordinate 27,496 of BQNB010075439.1, forward strand.
ACTTTAGGGTATAGGAAATGATCACCACTTCTGGACTGCATTAGGTATCCACCAGTACTGCGCAAGTAGGAAAAGGGCTACGAACCTATCGCAAGTTAGGAGAGTATGAGATCCAGGTAAAACCCTAATTGATCTGTGGGATCAAAGGGTAACACGATTAGGGTTTGGGAAACCCTAATCGTGCGTGTATGCAACAATCGACCCAAGGGATTAATCCCTTGGTATTTGCGTCGACTTGGAGTCAACCTTTTGTCGACTACAGGTCAACTAACGTTTCGACCAAAAAAGGATTCAAATCCTTTTTTAGTGTTTCGTCTTATCGAGCAAATATATATATATATAATATATTATAATATATCAAATCTATATATATATATATTATATATAAATATATAAATAGATAAATACTTATATGTGAGTACTTTCTTATCAGAATCATTCTTATGCGAGAACTGACAGAACCCCCAAAAACATGTATGCACAGCCTTCAACAAATGTAATTTTTGCACATATGTTTTCTAAAAACAACATAAATGTTTTAAAAAAACATAGTTGTTGTAAAGATTGATAAAAATTGGAATAGACAATTTTTCTTTGAAGTGTGCATGTATTTCTTATAAAGGCGTGCAAAACATATCTTGCATCCGTGTGTAAGGTTTTTGGTGAATAAAGAGGAAGAAGTTTCATGATGATACTGAAGAACATAGGTGGATTCTTACGATTATTGATCATTTGCATGTATTTTTTTTATTTTTAAAAGGCATGCATGTATGTTTTTGGTGGTTCTGTCAGTTCTCGCACTAAGAATGATTTTGAAAAGAACGTCCCCCACATATATATATATATATATATAGAGAGAGAGAGAGAGGGGATTTTAGTGTTTGAGGGGAATCTTCAGGGTACCTGAAAGGTACTCTTACACTTAGCCTCTGGTACCCTAGATGCTCAGGATTTGATCTTAAAGGATACTCAGACTCAGACAATACATGCTTCAATATGGATCGAAAAATCACTTCAGGTTCCTATCAAATGCTTGGTGGAAACTTGGTTTTTTGGAGTGCAAAGAAACAACAGTCAGTGGCTATGCCCTCTGTTGAGGCTGAATATGTTGTTGGTGTTGGGTGTTGTGAAAACATACTCTGAATGAAAAGTCAACTTAGTGACTATGACATTCAATACAAGATGATACCCATCTTTAGTAACTACCTATATGCTCCGAGTAGTTGAGCAAGAAACTTCAAATCTCCATCTCCTTCCCCTAAAAGGAGGAAGAAAAAGAAGAAGAAAATAACTCAGACAAGGGCTAATCCCAAACCCAAGCCTCAAGGCCCTGAAAGTTCTAGAGGAACGACCTCGACTAAAAAGACCTCCTTGAAACAAGCCACACTCAAACTTACCAAAAAGAAAGCATCAACGGGGGGCACTGAGAAATCACACTTAGTGTCAATGGACCAACCGACTAAAGCTCGTGATTTAGAGAGAAGTATACAACTCTATGATACGGGACCTCAACATTCACTCCCGGATGAAGGCACTCGCAAATCATAAACTTTCCTGAGGGAAACTGAGAAGATTCTTATAAAGCACTGAGCCCTAACCAACTAAGTGTGGAGAAGGCCAAACAACCATCACCAATTGATCTACCAGGGTCCAACTCTAAGAACCAGGCAGATATAACCCAATTTGCTGGATATGCGGAGTTGGTCCCTAAACAAAACATATCCCCTGATCATTCAGTGGTTAGCTCAAATGATCAGGTGAACAAAACCCAATCTACCGTATTTGAGGAGTTGGTCTCTAACCAAAACAAAGGCAAGACCTATGAGGTGGAGCCAGATTCTAAGCCTCCAATTATTTCTACTTTTGGTCAATTTGAGGCTCTCATGGAGGATTCGAAAGAGGAGGTCATGGAATTTCGTAATGAAGAAATTCTTGTTGCTGGGGATGACATGGACGCAAATACGCCAAAAGAAACCAAAGAGTCATCCTAGCACCTTGAATAATTACAACCTCCTTCAAAACACACTGATGAACATCAATCTCCTGATACTTCATCTCACAAGACTGCAGAATCTCCTAATCCATCCAGTCATCAATATGAATCATCCTCATCTTCAGGCTATAAATATCTTAGATGTGCGGTGATTGCAAACCGAAGTTTTACAATCCTCCTAGGCAGTGTACCTAATCGTTGTAGTGTAGTATAGGTAAGACTCGGGGGATTGATCGTTCTCTAGGGGAATAGTTTGGTTAGGTTCGAATCGAATGTCACTAAGGTCTAAGGATTGAGGGAAGATTATTTTTGTGTTTTTTTAAAGCAAGTAAATCTTAGGTTTTGAAGGTGGTTTGATTAAACTAATTACTACTCCTAAATCTATTCTAATTTGCAAAAAAGTAAATGTGATGGAAAACTCTTATGGTTAAACAAATGTGTTCACCTAATCACGCACTACTCCCTAGTTGATATCTCTTATTTTATTGCCCGTCACCCTCGTAATGCAATGTGTAAGTATGTAATAAATTAAACACCGAAGTCAGAATCCACCCATATGGCAAGGTAGTAAGAAGACTATTGCGTAGGTATCATCTAACCTAGTGGCGTTTCCCTAGACGTCTTCACGTTACAATTAAGAAGCTAGTTTTCTAGAGCCTAACGCATACACCATTAACAAGAAGCAATAATAAAAGGCAAAATCAACAAGGTTTCATGCAATCATAAGTAAACACAAATAAATCTAGCCAACCATGTTAACTGAAAGCAAAGAATAATTAATCAAATATTACATAGACATATCGAAAGATTAAAAGGAATAAGGAACTTCACTTCAATTAAACATGGGGTTATGATGAGTACAATAGGGTTAGAAAACCCTAAAATTGTCTGAAAACGCAGTTACAAAGTAGGTATTCGTTCCTCAAAGTTTTCCACACTTGAACCTAAAAAACAAGGGTTGTATATATAGGAAAATAATTATGACGTCGTCACATTTTAATTATGACGTCGTTAACCCGTAGAATCTTCTTTATGCTTCTCAAAGTCGGCTACTTTGACGTCGTCCCTTGAACACTTTGATGGCGTCATAGTGAATTCTGACGCCGTCTTCATGACTTGTAAACCACTTCTTGATCAATTTTCGTGTAGAGTTGTAAACTTGTCCGTTTCTTCCTAAATTGAGTCCAAGTCACGTGTATTTCCTCCAAATGCCTTCCAAATGCTAAAATCACAAAAAGAAACGATTAAGCATGTAATTTGGGCATATTTGCATGATATAGGGGGTTAAATGGCCCCTAAAAAGTGTATAAAATGACACCTGATCATATACCCCTACACTTGGGATTTGCTTGTCCTCAAGCAAATGAGCTTTTCTACCTAGTCAATAGCAAAATCAGGGGCATTTAACCTATTCAATAAATATAGTTTATGGCACAACCGATTAGACCTCCTAATTAAAAGCACAAAAATTATATACTAGCACCTCACATAAGTGTTTGGGTTCTCTTTTTCTCTCGGTGTAATAATGAATTATAACAATAAGAAACGGAAGAAATAAACACTCACTACCGCTTTGGTGTAAGCACCTATGAATTACTATCAAAGAGGTCTTTAAAGGGTTGTAACATAAGGTATAGGGTAAAGAAAACACGGTTGGGGATATTTGGAGAATTTTAATTGGTGGTAAGTCAAATATTCACAAGAATACATGTAAAAGGCGTTGCTAAGCCAAGACTCGACCACACTAGGACAATAATACAAACTCTACATCAAACTTTTTCTTTTCTTTTCTTGATAATTTCTTAACATAAACATAAGCAAAATAACAACCCTTACATAATTTTTTTCACTTTTTTTTTTTTTTTCTCTTTTTTTTTCGTATACTTTTGCCCTGCCATTTGCTTGAACATAAATAAACACAAACTTAACTCAGGGTTTATCGTTGCACCCTTACACTTGAGTTTTTAATACTCAAT
>BQNB010075440.1:4991-31464 GCA_026074375.1 Tanacetum coccineum
TTCGAAGACATGGCTGGATTCGTACGTCGTTGTGATGACGAACCACCCATTTGGGTTTGTGAGACGTAGTCATGGTGGCTAAATGGAAACGAGCTTGGTTGTGACGAGTAATCTTGAAACGCGTTTGGGTGTGACCCGAAATCGTGAAACCCGTATTGTTCCGGTGTCGGGTTTCGGTATGGTTGGTTTGGGTAAGGTTGGTTATAGTATGATTGTGGTCGTAATAAGTTCGGGTTCGGTGATATTGTAGGATCCCGTTAACACTTCATAACATACAATTGATCACGAAATCGGAACTAGAAATGAGAAAGAAAGAGTTGTTCTAGAGAGAGAAACTAGAGAGAGAGAGAGATGAGAGAAAAGAGAAAAGATATTTTTAGATATTTTGAACAACTTCCTTTTCCAAGTGGAAAAGTTCCTTATATACCCCGACACTTAAAAGTGACGCGCGAGTTATTAACTAGGACCCGGGCTCGGGTTTTGCTTGGGATTAAATCCAAAACATATACAATATTAGATTATCTATCGAGCCCGATTCCCGATATTATCCTATTACAACATTAACTAATTAAAGACCGAAGCTCCATCGTAGAGTGACCGAACTTTCTTGTTCGACTCAATAAATTGAGGCTAACAGATAGGTTTTCAAGCTTAAAGGTGCTCTCGAGTGTCGGCGGATTGCTTCGGTTGGGGTTTCTTGGTTGATGTTTGTTAGGTTGGGGAGTGTTTTTGTGAAACGTTTTTTTGAAAATAAAATTAAGAGTGTTAAGTTTAGGGAGGTTGTATATAAATTGGGAGAGTTATGTATAAAAATGAGTGACGTAGTGGGTATTTATAGGTAAAAATGTTTTTTTTTAAGTTTTTTTATATGGGTAACGGATACAAACAAAGGAGGCCCGCCATTTTGAAACTCACCTAGGTGAGTGACTCACTGAAAGACTTTAAAACTCATGGTGAGTTTGGGGATCGGGATACAAGTCGCGCGCGACTTCATAACTCACTTCGGTGAGTTTTGCCTTATACCATCCAACCTCATATCCTATCCTTCGAAGTATTTGAAAAATCTGAAGATAAGACTAAAACCATTAATTTACCATATAACATTTCTATAACACAAAAACTCAAAAACAAATTCCATAACTATAACATGTTATAGATATACGTGGCTCTCACTTTTACCACCAAAAAACCCCACCCACTCAACTTTTATTCAAAAAGAAAATAAAACGAGAAAAAGAAAAACGGATAACATATGTTACCACCATAACGAAATGACTTATAACATACTTATAACACCACAAATGTTGTTGTTGGCGGCGTTATACGCCCAAAAAATGCCTTATAACGGGACTTATAACATCCGCTCCGAGGCCTTTAAGTTCATTTTACTTATTTGTATCGGATGATGGGATTGCACTTTCTATTGCTTTGAATTATGACGGTTGTAATTTTAGGTTTGTTGTAGAAGACTTGTATTCCTAAGGGCGTTGGGTCACAATTATTATTGAATGTCACCGTAATCATTGTAATGCTATTATCTTTTTAGTTTTAATATTTATATAACGCCTTCAAATGAAAAGTTTAATTACTTCAGTTTTAGTTCATATATGCATTTATGTTTTGATGATCTTTTATGGAAAATATCGGTGTGTTAAACTCGTGCTTAAAGATGTATCAAACAACAAAACTAAAAGCTCGTTTGGTATATGGCTTTTAAGAGATTTGGGTTGATTGTTACATGAAGATAATTGTTTGATACAACATTTTTGGTTTCAGAGAAGGTTTTATTCTAAAAATTGATTCTTTATCTACACTAATGGTTTTGTAAAATCAGACCAAACAAGTATCATATTTCTTATGCTAATTAATTGTCTCGACCACATGTTTTTTCATTACTTTCTGAACTTTTATTTTTTATGTTATACATCGATGTATTTTATTTTATTGTCTATTAGTTTTTTCTCCTACTTTTCTTCCAAACAAATAATAAATCCAAATCCAATCCGACCAACGTACCAACGTAGCTAAGAGATTAATATTTCAAAGTATTAACAACAACAACAACAACGATACCCAATCCTGCTTGGGTAGGGTATGGGGAAGATGAAATGTAAACAGATCATACCCCTACATTTAGAAAAACTCACGGGTAAGCAGACTGCTTCCAGGTAAACCTCCGACTAGGATATGGAAATTTTGTTTTTTTTTCTTTTTTCTTTTTTTTTTGAATTTTCTTTATTGTTATTATTATAAAAAAATTCGAAAAACATGATAGAGAAAGGTACATAGGCGAGAAAGCAAGATACAAACGCAAGTATAACACAAGGCAAGCAAAACACATAACAAGATAGGTGAAGCAAAAAAAACAACGCAAAGCTCCAAAGGAAATCAAACAAGCATAAGCATAGGACCACGAAAGCAGGCAGGTAAAAAAACGAGCATGCAAACAAGAACAACAAGGCATGAGGCAAAAACAAGAAGGCAACAAAAGCAAGAGATAAAAATGAGCACATAGAGTAGCAAAGTCAAGACAAAAACACGACAAATATGATAAAAGAAAGTAGACTAAAAGGACCTACCAAGGGCGAGGGAGCAAAAGCATAGGATCAAGGCATAAAGGCAGTCACACAAGGTACACAAAGACCAAACAAGCACAATACAAGGGAAAGCAAAGAACGCACTTGCGAAAACAACAAACACATCACAACAGGGCAAAAGGGGGACAAAAACCAAACTTATCCAAATTAACCATAAAGCCCCTAAACCTAGTTCTAACCCTCCACCCAAACCTATCAGAACTAAGGGTGAGGAAAGCGCCAAACACACATAAGGGGCAAAAGACACCGGGCAAGGAAAACAATGCAAGCAAAGAAGACATACAAAACAAAGACGATATAACCTCCTAGAGAAGCAAAAAGGGAAGCAAAAACCTAGCTAAACAAAACCTACCATCTAACCTCCTACCCTAGATCTAGCTCTCTACACGAAACCTCTCGAAAACTAGAAGGGCGAGAAAGAAACCAAACACATAAAAGAGACAAAAGACACAAGGCAAGGAAAGCAATGCAAACAAGGAAGATAGGCAACCACGAAAACCAACCAAAAGGCAACAAACCGATAAAAGGAAAAATAGACAAAAAGGGGAAAAGGCACCTCACACACGCAACAAGAGCATAAAATACGCAAAAAAGCACAAGGAACATAAGAAGCAAAAATGAACAAGCAAACAAAGATACTAAGGCAAGCATCTACGAAAAGAAACACAAGAACAAGACAAGCAAAGGCAAAGGCAAAGAGACACTCAACCACTCACACTATCCCACCTAACCCACTAACCACCTAGTCAAATTCTAGCTCTCTACTCGTTCCTATCAGAGGTCATATCCTCGGACAAGAGAAGCTCCTTTAAGTCATGCTTGACTCTATTTTCCCACCTAAGTTTTGGTCTACCCCTCTCCTTAAGTCATCGACTACCAAAGCCTCAACTCTCTTAACCGTAACAAAGTCTAAAATCGAGCGATATTCCTCATTTTTAACTCTATAACCGAAGCCTCCGTGGACACCCGAGTAACCCACTATCGCCACCCCTATATGACCATTCAAGTGGCCCCTTAAAAACAATCTTTGGTTAGTCGGGAACTTCCTCACGACCTCATCTAGAGAATCCCAAAAGGTTTTCTTATCTTCCTTATTGAGGCCCATTTGGGGTGCGTACGCGCTAATCACATTAACGGGCTCTCCATTAATCACCAATGTTAATGTTCTGATCCTATCACTACGCCGATTTACATGGATTACTTTGTCCTTAAGACACGCTTTCAAAATGACTCCAACTCTATTTCTAGCGGTCCGAGAGCCCGAGTACCAAAGCTTGTTGGGAATTATATTTGAGTTGATAAGACAAAACATATGAAAGATGAAGAACTTAAAAGACAAAGGAGAAATTCTTCAAAAGATGGAAGATTTTGAAGATTCTGAAGATAAACTTAAATGTTAAAAGGATTTATTAATATCTTTATTTGTTCTTATCCTTTGTAAACCTAATATCTCTACTATATAAAGAGATACAGATCATTAGGTTTAGGTGTACAAGTTGTGAGTTCCATAGTGTACCTAAACGTGTGTGTGTGTATTCCAGGCGTAGAGATGTAGACGTCATACGTTAGGTTTAGCCTCAAGGATCTTATGATTCCTGTTATAGTTCATTGATGTAACCGTATTATTCTGATCAAATAATATTGGGGCTTGGAATGTTTGGTAAAACCTTGTTCATAACATTGTTCTTTATGTATTAATTCCGCTGTGCAAATATGTTATCAATGTTATTATATCCTAGATGGCTTAAACAGTCCTAGAAGATTATCAACGATTCTTTAATCTTCACAAAGCTTGTAACTAATTCCTTCCTTAGCACTATAACCCTTCCATTTAGTCTCTTGAAAATACGCTATGTCCACTTTATGTCTCTCTAAAGCATTGACAAGCTCTAAGAGCTTTCTTGTAAGTGAACCTACATTCCAACTACCTACCATAATCCTATGAAAAACTGTTAACCTCTTATCGCTCCTAGTCTCACTAGACCCGCATATCCTATGATATTTCATAAAATTCAGGTAAATGATATAATCTTATATTACCTTTAAGTAAAAAAATTATTTTTACCGTTACTCGATTCAGTAAATTCTACGCCTTATTAAATTCTAGACTGCCGTCTAGCTTACTTCTCGTCTACGTGTTCGTTATAGTTCAAATATTTCTATATTTTACCCCGAGTCTTTTATAAATTTTATTTTTAGCAAAAAATTATTTTGCTTTCGCGTCTTGGTCGAACGTTGCTAAAAACCCATTTCGAACTTAAACCTCACCTTTTATTTTTACACTTACCCTTTTATTTTCTATACAAGTAATAATAACAATTTTACAAAAATAAAAATATATAAACCAAACATCCTTATTTTTTTTGTTCTCCTACAAAACCAAAAAACCAAACACTCCTTATTTAAATTTTACCCACAATTATTAATAAATTAAAAAAAAGTTATATGAGCCATAGACCGGCCCCAACCCCTTGAAAACATCGACTCTTTTTTTTTCTTATCTCCTCCATCTTCTTGTATCAATGAGAAAACACAGTAGCAACAAGAAAATAAATCTTCTCCTCCATTTGTCTTGGCAGCCAACGAACACCACCACCATCAGCACCATCAAATTAATTTTTCTCCTATTCTATACTCCACAACAATGGTTTGATTGGTCATGCAAGGTTTGATCATGGGACTTTGATTTTTAAGGTTTTTCTTGTGTTTTCATTAAGATTAAAGCTAAGGGTTTGATTTAATAAGGATTTGGTGAAGATTTTAGGTGTTGAAAAGCTGGGAATATTTTTACGGTGTTTGGGTTTTGGCTTATATCAAGAACCAAGAGGGGTTCTTGATTGATTTATTCTACATGCTTCTTTGTATGTTGTAAGTATTTTTGAAACCCTTTCAATGCTAATCTTTCATATATTCTTACATATAATTTGTTTCATAATTTTAGAATCCATAAAGTATGTGTGTATAATAGATTTTGAGCTATAGAAATTGTTGGTCTAATGTGTTAGATGATGGGGAGTAAGATTGGTGATATTTTTGTGAAGTTGTGATTTTGATTTGATGAAGTTTGATTGAGAATTATAGGTTTTGAAAAAGTTAATTTCGAGCAGAAAGTTTGACGCCTTGTTAGGGTGTCGTGAAAATATTTTTATAAAATTTAGGCTTTAAAATATGTTAGTGTTCGTCGAGACGATCGTTTTAAAAAAATTAGACCCGTAACTCTTAAAAACAAAGATTTTAGAGCCGTCCGAAGTTTGGAAAATTTTATATCAAAAATCAACACATTATAGTAAAAATTTAATCCTGCGCAGAACTGAACTGGGTCGTTTTGGACACCTTCTGGCCCAATTCGGCCTTCGGCCGAGACATGAAAGTTGTCTGAAACAATGTTTTCTACTTCATGTAAAAGGATTTCGGCTCAAAAGTGCATAAAAGTGGTGATTTTGATCAAAATACAGGTCTGCGTTTTTGTAAAAATAATTCAGCACTTATTTTTCAACTAGTGTGCTGATGCAGTTTTCAATCGAGGTTTCGGACTTTTTCTGGTCCGAAACGGCCTTCGGGTAAAACATAAAAGTTGTTCATTGAGACGTTTTACATAAAACCTTAAGGGATTTTGGTCTGAAAATGCTAGACGATAGGAAAATTTTAGGGTTAAAGTTGGTGGTTTATCTTTTTGAAAAAGTAGTCATACTTGCTGATTTTTGGTTAAAATTGAGTTTTTGAGCGTTTTGAGTTCGTTTGAGCTCTCGAAACTTTAACAAATATTATGTTATGGTTAATAAAGAATTAAAGTGCGTTAGTCATATCTAAAAATAGTAAGCTTGATTTCGGCCGATATGTATATATATACTTATTATTGAAATTTAGTTGTACGATTAAAGCTTTGGGTGCGTTTGTATTATCGGAATATAAATATTACTACGCGACGGTATTAACGTCCTGAATTTTCAGACTTTCCAGAAATGAAAACTTCTAAAAAAGAAACTTTTTAAAAATAGAAACTTTTCAAAAATAGAAATTTTTTTTCAGAAAAATGTTGTAACTTAAATACGAATGGTATAATTTCTTAAAAGCTTGTTGTGTTAAATAACTTAAGATATACACACATATGGATTCTACTATGCTTTAATTAATTATATATATATATATATGACTTATATGTCATTTTATTATATGATTCTTTTTCTAATTGTGCACCGTTATTTTAGGTCACGGTTAGGAGTTTGTATCTTTTTTTTTCTCGTCGTTGCTATCTATTCTCTTTGATTACGATGAGTTCATAGCCCAACTTTCACTCACTTACCGTTTTATAAACTCCGAGGGAGATTACATGCTTGTTTTACTTTTGGACGCAAGTACTTTTAAACTATATGCTATCCAGATATTGCCTGAATATTATTGCCTAAGTTACCACACTGCCACTTAAGTCCCCATTCAATCATGAACCGTTTATTGCTAATGTAGTAAACGCGAGTGTTATAGATAGATCTATCGGGACTGACAATCCCCGCCTTGAATTCTGGTTCCTAATTAACCATGATGCATTTAACATTTGAATTGTATCCTTTGGGGGTGTTTGGCAGAACACCCTACATTTATTAGGGGCACAAACAATTAAAGTTTCGGGGTCATGAGCTTAGTGCAATAATACATACTTCTTTTGGACTTGGTGAATTTGTTTCTCATGTCTACATTACTGAAATCTTGCGATCCACTAAACTGCTTTCTGTAGCACTATACTTGATTTCTATAAACATTGTTTGGTTTACTTAAACACTGCTTTACTCATATAAACCTATGAACTCACTCAACAATTTTTTTTGACTTTTTAGCATGTTTTATCTCAGGTCTTTCAAGTATTTTTGCTCGAGGGGAAGCCGAACGAATATGTACTTTGAAGACTCTACAGTTTATAAATTCGATAAAACTTCTTTTGAATATACTGTGTTTTGTAAAGACTTTCTTTTATCTAAACTTTATGTCATGTTTGAAAACATTGTGTTTTATTAAAACTGTTGGGACCTATTTGTAAACTATGATGTTTTTTAATGTATCGAATATGAAACATTTTGAAATGTATTTTAAAACGTCTCATTTTGAGATCGTTTTTTGTGACTTGTACCTTGTACCATGACGTCGCACCATAATGTTACCTTTTCGCTGCAGTTCGATTTTGGGGGTGTGACAGATGGGTATCAGAGCACTGGTCGTAGAGAACTGGGTCGTTTTTAAAACTTAGACTATGACTATTTTTCAAAATTTAGAGTCTCTCCTTGTTTTATCCGATATTCGTGCGCGCGTACTTCCTGGTTCCTTATATTTACTACCTCGAGAATTACTATTAATATTATATGGATAATGATTTCATAATACTTGACTTTCATTTCGATCTCTTACACTTATCTTCGAGATTTCCGCTATTTATTTTTATAAGGGTAATTTATATATAAATGTCGACTATGTTCGATCACTTATGTTTACCTTCTAGAGTGTCTCTATATTTTTATATAAATGTTGTTTATATAAATACTAAAACTCTTCTCTCAAGACATTGTGAGTGATACGACGATCTCTAAAATCTTCTCAAGACATTGTTAGTGATACAATGGTCTCTAAAACTTCTCATAATACCAGTTTTAATAATATCGAAACTCGACATAGTTTGTTGATCCCATTGACTATTCAACTCCGAGTTTGAGCACTCGCCTCATATATATATATATATATATATATATATATATATATATATATATGCTATATTAATATATCAAGTTGCAAACCCGCCGCCTATTATAGAATTCAAGGCAATAAAAAAGTTAACTGATTAATCAATTACGTTAATCATAAAATATTTATAGAGTGAATAAAGAACAAAAAAAATGAATGGTAATCCGATTTGAGGAAATAATTTTTATGCATAATTAAAGCTTCTTTATGCACAACATTGGTCGTTGAATTTGTGTATGTACCATCTTTATCACAACATAGAATCTCTAAACCCTTCATGCTCTTGACCCTTGAGACGGGGACATATAGTTGTCCATAGGCCTCTAATGAAACAATCTAACCTTAAACAATGTCTTCCCTCGACTTTTATTAATGGAAAACTATGAAATCGATAGACAATGTATTGTGAACGGACATTTAACATAGAAATGATTCATTGGAAATAATATGTACGTAAAGAATTTAGTTGCTTAGCCCGTCCGATGGGCGAGCGAGCCTTGTGAGTATCCAAGAAATAAATTAAGTAATTGTTAATGAATTGCGAACATCGTAATATATTTATAGAGTGAATAAAGAACAAAAAGAAATGAATGGTAATTCGATAAGAGGAAATAAAACTTAATAAATTTTCCGCCATTACAAAGTATATATTTTTAGTTAAAATATGAAATAAAGCTTCTTTATACACAACGTTGGTCGTTGAATTTGTGTATTTACCATCTTTATTACAACAAAGAATCTTCAATCCCTTCATGCTCTTTTGACTCGAGACTCGTCGAAAAAAATTAAGTTCAAGTAAATCAATTATAAACATACTAACATATTTATCGAATGAATTAAGAAAGAAAAGAAATGGTTAGATATTACTTGTACATTTAAATAAATCGCTATTAGTTTTGGAAGATGGTTATCTTAGGTTTTTTACTTTAAACGGTCGTTGACATCCATTCAATCTACATGAGCCTAAAAAATTTGAACCTGTAAAAAATCCAATGAATATATCAACCAAATAGTTAGTCAAGATTCTTGAAAAGCTCTGGATAGTAAGCGCTATGTGCTTACCTGATTTCATATTTCCATGTTTTCGGATGCAAGTAGAGTGCTTGTAGTTCTAAGGGTGTAGACATATTTTACATCTATATTTAAATCAAGTATGTTATTATGGCGTGTCTCTAAGATCACCTACCAATGATTTTGAGGAAATCATGTTCAATGCATCTTGGATATCATGATAACTTTCTAAAGGAGGCACACATATTAACCACTTAAAGGTGGCCTAGAGGAAAAGAGGCTTGTGGCTATCAGTTTAAATGTGTGAGGTCTCAAGTTCAGCTTGGTGCCAACAACCTTGAAGTGACCATGCCAACCTCCTAAAAAGGAGGGCTTTAGCTAGTTTGAGTTTGTGTGACTGTAGGTTCAAACCCCGTAGATTAGTCGGCTAAAAAATTGAAAACCATGGCTACCAAAAAAGAGAAATCTCATATACTTGTGATGCCCTAAATGTTGGATCAAAGATGTTAGTTGTAAAAAATGCTTAAGGAAATAACATACACCAATACAAATAGAAGTTAAAATATCATGATCATCCAAATATGCGTCTTTGGGATTTTGGGTTGTACTCTATATATCTAACATTTCAAAATCTAAAATTAGTTATTAGAAACATGTCAAATGGGTGAACACAATTTGTCTAAATAGTTTTATATCAAGTGTCAATGAAGAAATAATTTATCAAATAATATTTGAATTCAAATAGAAAACATCTTGATGCTAGTTTAACTGATCAAGGGAGTCCTTTACAAAGTTGCTAACATTTTCATTGTTGTGGTCGAATACTATAAAGTTGAAGCTCTTCACTTACCAAGTACCCGATCTCAATATATCATAAACACACATAAGAGAACATGACCTATACCAAATTCACACAAAACACGGCACAATCAACAAACTTTAATTAGAAAAATAAGAGTGCTCACAACGTTACTTCATATAAAATGATCAAATTACAAAACAAACCACAAGTGTTACAAATATGCCAACAAAATAAGACCATATAGTTATGATAAATTTTATCTACGTATCACTAAATTATTGCTAAATATATACAATTAAAAAAGAATAACTAAATCATGTGAAGCATACTCCAAAGGAAATGAATTTGCTTCGACGGGATGCCTAAATTATTGTAATAGAATCCAACAGTGATGCCTTACATTGAAAACTTTTGCTTCCGTTTTATACTTTTATGTTCCTACATAAAAAGAACACTGAACAAAATCACAACTATATCTATACCAAACCCACAAAATATCAAAACCACATGTTCATTAAAATCAAGACTTTACATGAATGCAGAAATAATATTTCAGCCATCAAAGGCATCTACAAATGAGAGCCATTAGGGTGTTTGGGTACCCATTAATAACCTTGATATCCATTATCGGGTTACTATTATGATCTCTGATTTTTGTCAACTCAATTATCTAGTATTGTGTCAACTCAATCATCTACTATTACAGCAAGATCAACTTATTATTTACTCACTGAACCAACAAATATCGGATATACAAATATATTACTCGCTGAACCAACAAACATCAAATATTTGGACTCCTATATCTAATAATTTACCTACGAACGCTTTAGCTTATACAAATCATGCAAGTACAACAAATTATATAAGACAAAAATAATATAACATTTGACTATGGGATTTACCAAGGGAGGATGTTTGGAACAACCTATTGTCAAGTTTAATACGGATCTTTCCAGCTTGATCGTTTACGGAAACATCCAAGCTTGATAACATTCATTTATCTTACAGTGACATTGTAACACCCCCAAAAATCAGGACAACGCAGCGGAATGGTAACATTGGGGTGCTACTTCAGGGCACAAAACACAAGTCACGGAAAACGACCTTAAAATGGACGTTTTAAATAAAGTCATATTCTATTTAATAAAAGATCAGAGTTGCAACAGGTTCCATTTATAATGTATTAGAAAACATTGTCAAAACATTTGTCAAATAGTACTCAAGTTATTAAGCCTTCAAAAATATATATATCCGCGCGACTCGAATGCTCCCAATGCTCCACTAGCAAATAATAACCTGAGAAAAACATGCAAAAACGGTCAACATAAAGTTGGTGAATTCATAGGTTTAAGTAAAAGCAGTGTTGAAATAATTTAAGAAATGTCTTTGTAAGAAAAGTAGCGTTACAGTATTTCAAAGTGTTATTTCCGAAATCCAAGTAGTGATTCAGTAAATCAAGTAATGTTTAGTAGTGGACCACAAGATCGAAGTAATGGTGGACTAAGTACATATTCCGAAGTCCAAAACAAGTAATGTAGACAAGAGAAACACATTCATCAAGTCTAAGTATTTATTATTGCACTAAGCTCATGACACCGAAACCTTAACGTACTTCAATCAATAGATTGGAATGCCCCATAAAAGTAGGATGTTCTGCCAAACATCCTGGAAAGTAATATCTCAAATGTTAAATGCACCTGATCAAACTAGTGACCCAAGGAAAGGTGGGGATTGTCAATCCCGATAGATCTATCCACAACACTCGCGCTCACGACACTAGCAACTGACGGTTCATGATAAATAGGGGACTTAAGTGGCAGAGAAGGTACTTAGGCAATAATGTAATCAGGAAATAGCATACAGTTTTGAAAACACTTGTGTCCGTAGTAAAACAATCATGTCTAAAATTCACGGTTTCAAATATAGGTATTCACGATCTCAAATCATGTAGTAAACAAATCAAGCTTTCGTAAAAATAATCATGTAACACTTATGTATAGAAATCAATAAGTTTGTGTAGTAAAACGAGCACATATTCTCACCCCGAAAACAGTTTAAGAAAACCATTAAAAGAGAAAAGGTGGGGCTATGAACTCACAAAGTATTGAAAGGTAATTGTACTGTAGTAAAATATACGAGTTTGTAAACGTGCATGTATTCCCCTCGCGGGTTTATAAAACATTAAAAAGATTGAAATGCGAGACTATGAACTCACCTCGAGTGAATGGAAATCAACAAGTATTCACAATAGAAAAATGCGTCACGAAGGAATCCGAAGGCAACCTAATCCAATATAGGTCGTATAAGTACTAAACACTTTGATTATTTATAGGTCGTATAGCTCATCATACTATCGTTCGGGCTATCATAATTAAGAGGTCGTGTAGTGAACGTATGAGGAGCTAGGACACTTTAAATCGTAAATCCAACAACTCGTCGATACGCCACCCCGAAGAGGCCTCATTATGAAACTCCCTAGTAATATAGTACTTTGATAACTAATACAACGTATGATTCTATATAGCTACATCACCGTCTACTCGTGTTTGCGAAATAATATTTAAATTGCATTTGCTAAATATTATTCGTGTATTTGAACTCGTATAATCGAATATATAATTCAATTGTCTTTGTAAAATAATATTTATAAAGTTTAAGACATGTATAAATATTATATAAATGATTCTAAAATGTTTCGCAAAAATTTATTTTAAAAACGAACCAACACTATTCACCTCAGGAAATAGTGCACAAGTTAGAAAATAATGCGTAACTTTCTCGTTTTAAGCCCGTTTCTTACGTTTCTTATGCCCACATTTTCGTATTAAGTCGAGTTATCAAAATATAACATTTTTAAAATTTTAGTTTTTCTGATGAATAGTGATTTTTACTGTTCATAACAGATATATACTTATTTTTATAGTTTTTGTTATCGTAAACTCGTAAACGTCGTATTTTATTCGTTATAGCTCCGTTTTTAACGATTCTTTCGAGTACGATCTCGTAATTAAAAGTTATATCATATTTTTGATGTTTTAAAAATATCACTTTCTGTAATGAATAGTAAATTTTATAAAAATAGTTTTATAAAAGTATTTCTCGTCGTAAACTCGTAACTAACGTATCTTTTTCGTTATAAATCGGTTTTTCGAGTTTCTTATCATTTTGGAATCGTCATGAGGCGTATTATTTTTATGTAATGTCAAACCTACTGTATGAAGTCGAAATCAAATCACCCTTTTATTATCCAAGTGTGTTCATTTATAAAGAGTTTGTTTTATTAACTTTATAAACCCAAATTTATACAAAATCATGTTTATACTTAAACAACATGTCAACATATTTATTAATCCATTTTTCTATGATATATATAACAATATGACATAAGAAAAGTGTGTAAATTCATAAACATAAGTGATAATTCGTTTTACATATTAAAAATCCTAAGTGGTGATATAGTTATATAAAACATGTAAACATATAAAAATGATGAAAGTAAAGACATGAAGGTTTTTAGATAACCTTATTATGATGTAAGATGATGAACCAAAGTATCTAAACCCTTGTTTAGATATAAAACCCTAGCTTTCCATTTTAAAACCCTAGTTTCACTTTTCTTGATTAATACTTGAAAATGTTAGCCAATGCTTGGAAATACCTTAGAATATCTTAGGATGAATGTGTATAAGTGTATGGGTTGTATAAAAATTGATATTGAGAGTTTGTGTGGTTTGCTTGATCCTTGCCGTAGCATATAAGGGAGCCAAAAGAGAGGTTTGTTTGATTTTTTTAATTCTAATTGTTTACTTTTAAGACTTCTCTTACAAGACACATGATATCTATGGTGTAGGTCTTATCAAAGGACAAGTAAGGTTCCACGTGATGGTCTTGGTCCTTAGTATGGTCTCATGAATCAAAAGACAAGGTATGGTGGTTTTAAATGGAAGTATAGTGTGCATAAATAAGTATGTTGCACATTTGACCAACTTGAAGAGATAATCTATATATCATTGTATAAATGGCAAGAATTTCGGCATGTTATAAATATAAAGATATATTTAGCAACTTTTATGTATTGATGTAAAAAGTGGTAATGTTGTTGAAGACGTAGAAAAGTTTTTGGTGGTTCCGGGAGTGCCTAAAACGCAATTTTATCGCGAAACTATTAATTTACTAACCAAAAAAAAATATAAAAGCTAATATTACTTATGAAAAGATAATATAATGATTTCTTTGAAGACAAGAAGTAAATGAAGAAATCTTGGATTGATAATTCATAATTCTTACAAACTAAGTTTTCGAATGATTAATGCTAAAATGAAGTACAATGATCCTCCTTTGGACTTCTGATGGAATGCTTCGTCTTCTAGAGGCCTTGTTCGCCTCTTGGTACTGAAGGGTGAAGATGTGAAGTGAGTGATGCTAAATGAGCCTAGTTAGGGCTCTATTTATAAGTATCAAAGATGTTACATCGAATTATAATCACATTACGCCGTAACAATGCTGATGTGGTTTCCCATTCTCCAGGCTTAACTGATGTTATGGCGTAACCGTATCACCATGGTTACATCGTAATGATGACTCAGATACTCCATCTACCTTTACATTACAGCGTAAAGGTGGTGGTGAGGTTACGCCGTAACAACTGATGCTGAGTCTTTTCTTCGTTAATCTTGAATGTCATCACTTGTTGAATTCCATGTCCAAATCTCGCGTTTTTTGCTCAAATGCTTGCTTTGCTCCTAAAAACTAAATATAGGCAATTAATTAGTGTTTTCAAACATTTATAACATATTTACAAGCATTTTCGTAGGGAATTTGATACTAAAAAGTATTAACTAGTTGATGTTATCAACGACTTATTTAGATGTCGTTTTTTATATTCTTATGTTTCTTTGTGCTATGAAATTACGCCGCGGTTACCTTTCCACTGCGATATTTTGAGGGTGTGATATTACACTATATTTCCATTGTTTTTTCAATCTTTTGCATTTTTTAATGAAGCTAGCGGGCTATAAACTAGTATAGTTATATATGTAGCCAAAAAGATGAATGATGAAAATAAAGGCGCACTTAATGCTTGTGTGGTAAATGTTATTATAGGAAAACTCAATCCAATGGAAGAGGAGTAATCCCAACTGCCACCAAAAATCCATAACACAGCTCGAAGCAGATCCTCCAGAGTTTTGAATAGTACGCTCACTCTGCCGTCGGTACTAGGGGTGGTAAGCTGTACTCATGGTCTAGTTTGTACCAATGCTTTTGAAAAGCTGCATAAGTGTGACGTGAATCGACCATCACGGTCTGAAATGATTGATACCGGCACACCATGTCTCGCTACAATCTCATTGGTATAAATCTTTGCTAATTTCTCCGTCTTGTAGTCTTCACGAATAGGTAAGAAGTGAGCCGACTTGGTCAATCTATCCACAACGACCCAAATCGTATCATGCCCACTGCTACTTTTAGGCAACTTTGTGACAAAGTCCATTGTTATCTTTTCCCATTTCCACTCAGGAATTTCTGGTTTGCCTGAAGAAATCCTGAGGGTTTCTGATGTTCGGCTTTAATCTTAGAACACGTAAGACATCTGCTAACATACTCAGCAATGTCTCTCTTCATACCAGGCCACCAATACAAGTCTCTCAGATCATAGTACATCTTATCCGCACCCGGATGTACTGAATATCTAGAAGTATGAGCTTCATCCATGATCAATTTCCTTACACCACCAACTGATGGAATCCAGATACGATCAAAGAAGTAAATTTCACCATCATCTCGTTGCTCAAAGTGTCTTTCTAATCCTCTTAGCCATTCAGTTGGGGCTTTGAGATCCTTGGAAGCTTCGCTTTGCGCTTCCAAAATCTTAGTCTTAAGTCCAAAATGAATAGTAATACTCATAGCACGTACTCGTCTGGGGCTTTGTGTCTTTCTTCCTCTTGCTCAAGGCATCTGCCACCATGTTCGCCTTGCCCGGGTGGTATTTGATTTCACACTCGTAGTCACTGAGTAGCTCGATCCACCGCCTTTGGCGCATATTTAAATCCTTCTGGTCAAATATGTACTGGAGATATCTGGGTGGTCAGTGTAGATAACACTTTTCGTCCCATAAAGATAATGTCTCCAGATTTTAAGAGCGAACACCACCGCACCCAATTCCAGGTCGTGGGTGGTATAATTATTCTCATGCTTCTTCAACTGTCTTGACGCATATGCTATCACCTTGCCCCGTTGCATCAGCACGCACCCAAAACCTTGTTTTGATGCATCACAATAGACCACAAAGTCATCGGGTCCATCGGGGAGTGCTAACTCTGGAGCATTGCATAGTTTCTCCTTCAGAATTTGGAAAAGCTTCATCTTGCTTATACGCCCCACAAATACGTCTTATTCTTTTGAGTCAAACAGGGTGAGGGGCTTTGCCGATCTTGTCGAGAAATTTCTCAATAAACCTTCGGTATTAAATCTGCCGAATCCTAGAAATGAAACGGATTACAGTTGACGATTCAGGGGTCTTCCGGTCTTGACCGACTCAACCTTGCTTAGAATCACGGGGATACCGGTCACGGTTAACACATGTCTAGGAACTTGTACTTCTTGTACCAAAATCTCGCACTTTGAAAATTTGGCCGTACAACTTCTCCTTTCTGGACGTAAGTTCTAAAATTGTCTTCAGGTGGAATTGATGTTCTCTTTTCGAACTTTGATAGATTAAGATGTCGTCAATGAACCACAAGTACAAATTTATCCAATACTGCTCTGCAGGTCTGCGGTTCATTAAGTCCATAAATATTGCTGGCGCGTTTGTCAGTCCAAATGGCATGACTGTGAACTCAAAGTGCCCATATCGGGTTCTAAACGCGGTCTTCGGTATATCTTCCTCTCGGACTCTCAACTGATGATATCCTGAGCGAAGATCTATCTTCGAGAAACAGCACGCACCTTGTAATTGGTCAAACAAGTCATCAATTCTAGGGAGAGGGTAACGGTTCTTTATAGTCAACTTGTTTAGTTCCCTGTAGTCAATACACATTCTCATCGAACCGTCTTTCTTCTTGACAAAGAGCACGGGTGCTCCCCATGGTGAGTGACTTGGTCGAATAAGCCATTCTCTTGAAGTTTCTTTAAAAGCTGGTTTGACAATTCTAACATTTCTGAAGGGGCTAACCGGTATGGAGATCTAACAACTGGCGATGCGCCTGGAATCAGATCAATGCGAAATTCTATCTCTCGCACAAGAGGTAAACCTAACAGATCATCTGGAAATACCTCAGGGAAGTCTCGGACAACACGTATGTCATCAAGCTTTTTCTCATCAGCCTTGATACATGCAAGTGAACGAAGATCCTTTTCCGGCCTCTCGCCTTGAACTTAAGTATCTTGCCATTCAGAAGAGGCATACGGGACAATCTTCTCATAACAAACAGATGAGAGCTCGGTTGATATGCCAACCAATTCCATTCAATGATAACATCAAAATTCCTAGCCGGGTTGGCAAACAAGTCTATTTTGACACACGTGATTTAACTAGACTAAGGTGTAACTACGTAAAATGGTTTGGTGCTGACGACTTTCCGTCCGCTAACTCTACTTCGCTAGCTAGTATTTTAGAGTGGCAGGGGAATATTTAATAAAATGCGTAAATGCAGAAGATACAAAACTCTTCTCAGCACCCGAATCAAAGAGAATACAAGCGTAGTGATCATTAAGAAGAAACGTACCCGTGACCACATTCGGATTCTGTTGTGGATTTTCAACCACCACATAAGCTCTCCCACGAGCTCCCATATTTTGCTGGTTTCCCTACTTTCGGACACTTATCCTTGATAAATGTCTTTCTCTTCCATCACCCGTCACATGTCACATTTTGCCAGGGAGTCATACCTGACACCTGAGGGCCTAACTCTTCAATCCTTCTCCATGTGACCAAATCTTTGGCATTCTCTGGGCACTTTTGAGGACACGGTCCATGATGAGTAAGTTGCACACGATTAACATTTTGGTAAATTTCCAGATAAATTCTTTCCTCCATCTGGGGCTGCAGCATATGCCCTGACATTTTCCTGTCTCCTGTTTTGTTGCTGGTGATGATTGTTGTTTCGGTTGCGGTTATTGTTATTGTTGTTTCTCTGGTTGTCTTCCCATTTCCTTTTATTGCTTTCCCCGATTCTTGCAGCCCTACCCTGAACTGCTTGCTCGACCAGTTCACGGGCCATGTTGATTGCCTCATGCAAGGTCGCAGGGCTTTGAAGATAGTGTGTTTCCTTTGATTCTTTCAGGAAACCACGAATATACTTTCAAATCTTCTTCTTTTCAAGGCACCAATTCATGCAACACTTCAAGGCAGTTCGTGGAAACGATTGTTGTAAGCTTCAATATCATCTCCTTTCAGAGTCAGAGTCCAAAGCTCTTGTTCCATCCTTTGGATTTCAGTTGCTGGGCAGTATTCAGTGGTCATCATAGCTTTCACGTTGCTCCAGGGGATCTGATTAGCATTAGCAAGTCCCAAAGTCTGAACATTTCCGTTCCACCAGGTCAGAGCACGACCCTCGAACGTGCACATAGCAAACTTCACTTTGTCATCTTCAGCACATTTGCAAATTTCAAACACTTGCTCCATCTTTTCGAACCAATGTTTCAGTCCGACTACACCTTCAGTCCCCTTGAAAGAGTGAGGCTTGCCATTCATAAATGTCTTATACGAACATCCATGCATCTCTGGTACAACAGTTCCTCTAGTATTTGTTGATCCGGATCCACCAGTATTGTTTGAGTCAGCTCTAGTCTTTTCATATTTTTCAATGGCTTTGGCCACACGCTTTTCCACTATCTTCCTAACAGATTTCTTCTTAAATCTCCTGGGCAGCATGATTTTGGCAACACAAGTACACAATTCGTTGAGAATTTATAAAAGTATGCAGAGTTATGGCACATGGTAAATAATGGAGACTGATATAAATAATCATAAATTAATCTGGGTATAGTCAATATTCACAAAATTGACCATAGAAATAGATTAATTTTGATTATGTCAAAAGATAGAGCATATAAGTTACCTGGGAGCAAGCAAGCGCGGATATCGGATAAAACAAGGAAAGACTCTATATTTTGAAAAACATGGTCATAGTCTAGGTTTTGAAAACGACCTAGTTCTCTATGACTTCAGCTCTGATACCATCTGTAACACCCCCAAAAATCAGGACAACGCAGCGGAATGGTAACATTGGGGTGCTACTTCAGGGCACAAAACACAAGTCACAGAAAACGACCTCAAAAGAGACGTTTTAAGATAAATTTCACATTTGATATATTAAAATCAGAGTTTACAAAGGATCCCATTTATAATGCAACAGAAAAACATTTGTCAAAACGTTTTTCAAATAGTACTCAAGTTATTAAGCCTTCAAAAATATATATCCGCGCGACTCGAATGCTCCCAATGCTCCACTAGCAAAATAGTAACCTGAAAATACATGCTAAAACGTCAACAATAATGTTGGTGAATTCATAGGTTTAAGTAAAAAGCAGTATTGAAATAATTTAAGAAATATTTCAGAAGAAAAGTAGCGTTTCAACATTCAAAGTATTATTTCCAAAATCCAAGTAGTGATTCAATAAACCAGGAAGTATTTAAAAGTGGACCACAAGATCGAAGTAATGGTGGACTAAGTACATATTCCGAAGTCCAAAACAAGTAATGTAGACAAGAGAAACACATTCATCAAGTCTAAGTATATATTATTGCACTAAGCTCATGACACCGAAGCCTTAACTAGATTTTTGCCCCAATCAGAATATAGGATGCTTGCCAACACCCTAACATCTCTCAATGTTAAATGCACCCGATCAAACTAGTGACCCAAGTAAGGGTGGGGGTTGTTAGTCCCGATAGATCTATCCATAACACCAGCGCTCACTATAATAGCAATTAACGGTTCATGATAATAGGGACTTCACGGCAATAAGGTAACTTAGGCATTAATAATCAGGCAGTAATCTGGATAGCATACACTTTGAAAAACACTTGTGTCCAATAGTAAAACAAGCAATGTAATTCACCCCGTAGATTTTGTAAAACAATTGTAGAAAAGGGGGCTATGAACTCACCTCGAGTGAATGGTAATCAACAAGTATTCAAAATGGAAAAATGCGTCACGAAGGAATCCGAAGGCAACCTAATCCAATATAGGTCGTATAAGTACTAAACACTTTGATTAATATATAGCTCATCATACTATCGTTCGGGCTATCATAATTAAGAGGTCGTGTAGTGAACGTATGAGGAGCTAGGACACTTTAAATCGTAAATCCAGCAACTCGTCGATACGCCACCCCGAAGAGGCCTCGTCATTATGAAACTCCCTAGTAATATAGTACTTTGATAACTAATACATCGTATGATTCTATATAGCTACATCACCGTCTACTCGTTTTAGTGAAAACATAATTATAACGAAAAAAATGTTTATAAGTACACTTTGGTAAAAATGGCGTAACTTTCTCGTTTCTAATCCGTTTCGCGCGTTTCTTACGTCCACGCCTTCGTATTAAGTCGAGTTATCAAAATATAACATTTTTAACATTTTAGTTTTTCTGATGAATAGTGCTTTTTACTGTTCATAACAGACATATACTTATTTTTATAGTTTTTGTTATCGTAAACTCGTAAACGTCGTATTTTATTCGTTATAGCTCCGTTTTTAACGATTCTTTCGAGTACGATCTCGTAATTAAAAGTTATATCATATTTTTGATGTTTTAAAAATATCACTTTCTGTAATGAATAGTAAATTTTATAAAAATAGTTTTATAAAAGTATTTCTCGTCGTAAACTCGTAACTAACGTATCTTTTTCGTTATAAATCGGTTTTTCGAGTTTCTTATCATTTTGGAATCGTCATGAGGCGTATTATTTTTATGTAATGTCAAACCTACTGTATGAAGTCGAAATCAAATCACCCTTTTATTATCCAAGTGTGTTCATTTATAAAGAGTTTGTTTTATTAACTTTATAAACCCAAATTTATACAAAATCATGTTTATACTTAAACAACATGTCAACATATTTATTAATCCATTTTTCCATGATATATATAACAATATGACATAAGAAAAGTGTGTAAATTCATAAACATAAGTGATAATTCGTTTTACATATTAAAAATCCTAAGTGGTGATATAGTTATATAAAACATGTAAACATATAAAAATGATGAAAGTAAAGACATGAAGGTTTTTAGATAACCTTATTATGATGTAAGATGATGAACCAAAGTATCTAAACCCTTGTTTAGATATAAAACCCTAGCTTTCCATTTTAAAACCCTAGTTTCACTTTTCTTGATTAATACTTGAAAAAGGTTAGCCAATGCTTGGAAATACCTTAGAATATCTTAGGATGGATGTGTATAGAAGTGTATGGGTTGTATAAAAATTGATATGGGTTTGTGTGGTGGTGTGCTTGATGCCGTGAGCTATATAGAGCAAAAAGGGGATGATTGTTTGATTTTTACTAAGTGTGGAAGAGTATGTATGCATCTATGAGATAATACTTGCATTATATAACACTTTCAAAGGTCAAGAGTCAAGGAAACATTCAAAGGGACATGGTATGGTCTTGGGGATGGTCATGGTCATGGTCATAAGTCAAATAGACAAGGTATGGGCTAGGTATTAATGAAGTATGGTGTTCTTTTGACCATATGGAAGAGTTTCCTTGTATTTCTTGAATCAATGGCCATAATTTCGGCATACAAGAGATGTATATGATATATTTGAGTAAACTTTGTGTATTGGGTATAAAAGTGGGTATTTGTTGAAGCGGAGAAAAGTTTTGGTGGTTCCGGGAGTGCCTAAACGCAATTTATCGCGAAACGTATTTAATTTACGTATCCGATAAAAATAAAATGAACAAAGTTAATAATTATTCTCAAAATAATTATATAAACCTTGCTTGATGTAAACATTTAATTGTTTGGTGTCCGTTTACATTCGTTTGGTGTCCGTTTACACAAATTGATACAATTTAAAGCTTACGCGATTTAACTTAATTATTAAAATTATCAAGTAAATGCATACGAAAAAAAAAACATTAAATAGTATAATTATATGAACGTTGTAGAATGACCTGAAAATACGGAATGTGTACAAACCCTGTTCAAGGGGATTCACTATGAATTCTACCTGATCCACATGTTAAGTAGTTTTTGTACTAATAAAATAGGTTACGGAGGTTAATGCGAACCGGAACTCAAGATGAAGTGACAAAAGCCAAATTCCTCTTTTAATTGCTACAACACTTCTTAATTTAGTTTTAGACGAAGGTTGTTGCAGCCTCAATTTCCATGAAGTCGGAAACAATAAACTATATGCTCATACACAAGCCTTTCAAAGTCAACATCTCAACACGTCAAGATAGTTGATTCTAAGCTTCCCCACCATCAAAGAGCCTCAAAGTCAAATAAAGAATCGTCTATTGGGGAAGATTGTTAGACTTATGATCATATATGTCAAATAAGAATGTAACAAGTATGAGCATGTTGGTCAAGAGAACAAGTTGATCGAGAACGTTAAATCAAGATGATTCAAGTCAAGAACTCAAAGTCAAAAGATAAAGGCTCAAGATCAAGATCACAAGGCATGAATGAACAAAGCCATTACAAACAAGACAAGACCAAACAAGGCAAAGAATAAACGTCAAAAGTCATATCTTCAACATCGGGGGAGACAATGATAAAACAAGACAACCTCCTACAAGAATGTTATCAGTCGTACAATAACGTCAACATAGAAGATCAAGTCCTTCACATCCTTAAAAGAAGAACTTAAAGAATACCTCAACAGTGGAGGAGTTTGAAAAAAAGAGACCTCTGGGGGAGATTGTTAGCCTTAATTTTATTAAGTCAAACAAGAATGTCATCGGTCTTATTAAGTCAATTAGGTCTTGTAATGTAATAGGCTAGTCGAGTATTAACGGGCTTGGATTGTAATCTAATATTGTCTATGTTTTGGGTTCAAAGCCCAAGTTAAGCCAAGATCGGCCCATTTAGAAAGCCCATGTGCCAAGTAAATGGCTAAGGGTATAAAAGAAACCCTCTCCACACATGGAGAGGGTGTTGGTTGCATTTCTCATTTTGTATGTGTGTGTAACTCACCATTCTCTCTCTCTAAATCTAATATTCATCATTTTCCCTTTCTACTTTTCTTCTTTATCATTTTCGGATTATTTGAGCTTATTGGGTTGCTTATTCAAGTTATGTTTGGATAATATTGTGGGATAACAGAATGCTTCAAAAGCTAAAAGAGCTGCCAGAACACATGATCCACTCGTTCCCGTTGCAAACCTTATGTTGTTCCATCTTCTTCTCTTACATCACCAACTTATTATGTTACTCATCCTCCTTCTGTGAATGATTATGATGGTGATACTCAATCATATGAGTTTCAAGGAGATGCAAGTAATGATGATCCAATAGATAGTCTGACCACAACAATGATGCTTCTGGCTAAAGCAATCACTCAGCACTATTCAACACCAACAAACAACCACTTTCATGCTTCTTTAAACACTAGCAATCAAGTTTATGTACATGATGGTCGTGTTAATGTTCAAAGCAAGAATGCTGGTAATGCTGGAAGGAACACAGGAAGAATTGCTGAGAATTTAAGGAATCCTGCTTATGGTCAACAAGCTAATGAAAACACTGTAATTGTGCAAAGATTTCCAAGGACAAGTGCTAATTTAAGAAATATAAAGACATTTTAGTGCTACAACTGCAATGAGAAGGGTCATTATGCTATAGTTTATCCACAGCCCAGAGTCAGAGATTCAAATTATTTCAAAGAGCATATGTTGTTGGCAAAGAAAAATGAAGTTGGAATTGATCTGAACGATGAATAAAACGAATTCTTGCTGGTTAACAATACAAGACAAAGAGGAATTGGAGAAACTCGATGCGACATGCATAATGGTGGCAAGGTGTTAGCCTTACTTTTTAGTGAAGCCGACGTCTTACACGTGAATTGGACTAGCTATAGACCAATTGCTAAACGCAAGGACTATTATTGTATAAGTGGGATAGTTAGCTTATGTATAGGCTATAAATACTGTAACATCCGAGAATTTTTGAAATTTTTAAATGACTATTTTACCCTTCGACTTTTCGGGTCCGAATCGACTTTTTGACCTTTGACGTTTTATTGTCTAAATAAAAGCAATTACCTCGTGGCCGGTAAAATTTTCGGAATGTATTTCAAATAATAAATCATATTTATTATGATATTCTCAAGTGGAAGTTATTTTTAACTTATTTGGCTCGAAAACGAAAAAGATATATGTTAATTATAAGCTGACGTAGCAAAAACGACCCACTAAATCATATTTTCACAACTCGGACTCTAAAGCAATTCGATGTAAAACGACATTCCTGACAATTTTTTAGTTTTGACCGAGACCCGAAAACAGTCAGAAAGTGACTGAAATGCCCTCGCAAGATTATAGAAACGCGAAAATAATTAAATAATATCTAATTATCACTTTTTATTAAATAAAAATATTTAATAAATTTGTGATCATTTTATTCAGTGACGTTTGTTGAAGACGCAGATATTCGAGTAAAAGAACATTTTACGGATAAAGTTTACCGGAAATATACACATGAATAATAAACGTTTTAAATAAATTATATAAAACGTTTATGAAAATTTGTCGAGTAAATACTCATTTTTATCAGAAAAATGATTTGGAAAACAATGGCGCAAGTTTCGTATTTTGAATCGTCCGATAAGTGGCTCAAACGAGTCCCGAACCGATAGTTATCAAAAACTATATAAAAATTTACAAAATGAACCCTAGACTATTGGGTATTTATCATTTCATATTATAATTTTTAATATATATATAAATTTTACATATACATATTTCATTATATACAAAATAATAACACACACACATCACCATGCTCCTCTCTCTCTCCCACCATTTCCGGCAGCCACCTCCGGCTGCCACAGCCGACGCCACTAGCGAACACCACCACCTCCATCATCATCATCACCACGACAGCCCCCCCTTTTTTCCTTTTCTTTCTCGGCTGCTACCACCACGACCCACCAAGGGTGCGTGGATTTGATGTTACTTGGTTGGGGTGGGTTTGGTTTCGATAACAACACCCCGACAAGGGTCCGTTCGGTTTTTATAAGCACCCGAGGGTGCGGCTGGTTTAACCGAACACCCATTAGGGTGCGTCCGGTGCATGGTGTGCACCACCATGGTGCGTTTGGTTGATTGTTCCATGGACTAGGGTGCGATCGGGTTGGGTCAGCCCCAAATATGGTGCGTTTGGTTTTGTTATTCACGAAAGGGATGCGGTTGGTTTGGTTGTTCGCCGCAAGGGTGCGTTTGTTTTGGGTGGCAGCCACCCGACGAGGGTGCGTTTTGGTTATAAAGAGACACCACAAGGGTGTTTGTTTTGGTCCGTTGGTCAGTCGCGCACAAGGGTGCGTTTGGCTGTCTCAGCCACGCACAAGGGTGCGTTCATTTTGTGGTTTCCACCAGCGAGGGTGCGTTTGGGCTCGACAGAAAAACCAACCAGGGTGCGTTGGTTTGGATTATAAAGAAAAGGGTGCGGGTGGGTTTGGTTATTAAAAATAAGGGCGCGTTTGGGGTCCGGGTCAGCAGCTAGGCTGTGTTTGGCTCAACAGCCACCGAGTAGGGTGCGTTTGGTTGACTGAAATACGGATTAGGGTGCGTTTGGTTTTGTTATAACAATTAGGGTGCGTTTTGTTTACTTTAAAAACACAGGGGGGTGTTTGGTTTGGAACGAAAGGGATGTTTGGTTTGTTTGGTTTGATAATCAGACACAAAAAGGGTGCGTTTTGTTTTGCACCATAAATATATAAATTGTTTCATTTATTTTATCGATTTAATTATAATGTGATGAAATCTATTAAAACTTGCGACGTCTAAGTAAAATATGATATAAATATTTAAAACGGGATTGATAATAATGTATAAGCAATACTAGATATAGTTTAGACGAGAATTGAACTAAAAACGGACTTTGGCGCCTTTTAATAACGGATAATTTAAATCAGAAAATAGAACGTAGGATTTGGGGTTCGAGGTTTTGAAAGGTCGGATTTTGGTTTACAAAATATAACAAATTATATTTTTACGGACGTTTTGATATAAAACGAGACTTTTAACTCTCAATAACGAAGAAACGGGAGCGGAATCGAAATATATACTTTAGTAGAAAAATATGCTATTTTTAATATATATTAAAAATGGCAGATTTAGTAATTAAACGATTTGATCACTTTCGAGTCCGTT